>JARQOC010000003.1:669845359-669898344 GCA_033576535.1 Allobates femoralis | reverse complement strand
TATTGCATGTGTGGAAAGAACAATTTCTAAGGAAGGTTATTTAACGAATCATTTGCTCTCATTTGCCCTTTTTAATTGTTTTAAGTGTTTGGTCCTATACTTGCTGTGTTAATGTTTAATTATCTGGCTATTGTGTAATTTGTTCCTTTCCCTTGTGTCATCATCATATACCCACTTTCCTATTGTTTAGTCTCTATACGCTACAAGTGGGTGGCACGTCACTTGTATAGACATTTCAGTTATTCATGTTTCGTTTGTAATAATTAATATTCTAGGCATGCCTCACTTGGCATGTATAGATTTATTGACCTGGTCTTCGTGGCTGACCTTCTTCGAATGCATTCTCTGCTCTTATCTCAAATTTGGGCATATGCCTTTACAGGGTTAGAAAAGTGTAGGTTCCGTAACTTTATCTTGCAAGCCATTACTCTTGTAATTCCTCAGAAATTGAAAGATTTCGAAAAAAAAAAAATCTGTGATGTAGAAAAGAATATAATCTGAAACCACAAATAACCAGTCTGCCCACTGAACTGGTTACGAATTCCCGTTTGAAATGTCGTAGATAGGACAGATGTATCCCTCTAAACACTGCTTATGCTGTCATAAATCCTTTGTGTTCCATACTGTCCCATTACCAATGTCAAACCACATTTCTTAAAATAGAAAAATGCTGTTGAGTTCTCTTTCATACAGTACTATACCACTCACATTTGGGGGGGGGAGGTTAGGTCTTCTTGATCTACTTAGTTATCATAATGCATTATCTATGACCTTACAAGATTGGTGGTTCCCTTCTTCTGAGAAACATCGGGTTATTACTAAAAATAAAAAATACAGGGTTCCACTCAGAAATGTACCACTAATTTCTTCTATTCCACTGTACGTTATACCTATCTGTAGAGGATCAAGTTTTAGTTGAATTTCCTGAAATAAAATTTGCAGTTTCAAACATTTTAAAAATCAATTTTCAAAAATATTTTTTCCTCTGCATCATGTCCTACAGCATTGCTGCATCAGAAAGTGATTAGTACCACAAACCACAACATGTATGGCTGATCTATCATGTTATCATTTTATAGATCGACCAGTTCTGGTCAATTAATTGTTGAGATTATATTGGGCAATCGCTACTGTAAACACACCACACCAAAAGAGAAAACGATTCTGAACCCATTTTGAAATGCAAATTATTATAATAAAGCGGGACAGAACAAACCAGGGAGGTGATTATACAATAATCTGGGTGGAGAACCAGCACCAATTCCTTCACATTATGTAGAGGCAAAAATATGTAAAAATATGGAGTTCCGGGTCGGTTTATTATCTGCAGTGTGTGCGGACCAAAGAGCACTGTCCAGTTTAGGATTATTTCTACAGCCGCAGGGATTGCATGGAGTGTGGGTCCAGCGGCAGCTGGTATACGTATTTACACCGGTTGGGGGTCTCAACCTTACATGGTGAGCAGTAACATCAGCAAACCACTTGCTACCATTGTAAAAGGATAAGGCACTGTTGCGCTTGTGTTCCCCTTTCTTATTTAGTTCAATAAAAACATATGGTATCACTAAAAATGTCACTTTGTCCAGCTCTCCAAATTCAATTTATTTAATACGCGGTCCATATACCCAGCCGAGATTGAGGTTTCCGCTGTACTAGTATTTTCTGAGTATTTTCAAGCTTTCCATTATTACGATACAAATCAATTTTTTTGTGAAAATTCATCAAATTTGAATCTCAAAAGATCTGCCGTTCTCTAATAATTGCCCATGGCAATAATACCCAATAAGTGTATCCAACTAAATCTTACACTGCTTGAAAATTTAATTCCATCTTTATCTATGAAGCCTTGGCATACAGCTGGCCTACATGTTCTTTCTGGATATTTCAATCATGGCATTTTTTTAACATTTCCTAGAATTGCGCCCACATTTACTGTATATAAATCAGATCTTGCCTACAAATCCGCTCTTCTTTTAGTTGAAATGGCCAAGTAAAATTTATACTTCCAGTACTAGCATATATTTTTTGCAAAAAAAGAATAATTTTGAAGGTTTTTACACATTTTACATTTTTAGCAGACATAGACACCTACCAATACTATATAATGTACATTAAAACTCTCCCAATCATTTCCAAGTTACTAAATAGTCAAAACACAGTAATGCATGTTACTATACCCACCCGAGATGTAAGCACACTTTAGCCCACTCCCTCCCCAATAAATAATGTTTTCAGGATCCTGTTTGTATTGCTCATGTAAGAACACCAACTCAATTTCCGATGTATTAATACTAATTTCATCACCTATGCAATACCTTGGAAATCCTGAAAACATCAACGGTTGGGCATCCTCCAGCAGGGCTGTGGAGTCGGAGTAGTGGAGTCAAAGTCAATTTTGGGTGGAGGCGAAGCCGGATTCAGGGAAATTGTGGAGTCAGAGTCGGATGTTTGGCTTACTGACTTCACAGCCATGGTTATGGAGTCGGAGTCATGAAGACGATGTTGATTTTGGTGGAGTTGGAGTCGGAGTTGAATTCAAGGAAATTGAAGAATCGGAGTCAAATGTGATTGTTTTTGGGTGGGGAAACCTGATTCAGATAGTATATAAGGCTGTGAGTTGGTCAGTCATGCAACATATTCCTGAAGAAGGTACAAGGTCTGTACCGAAACACGTTGGATGGAAATACTGATGGAATAAAGAAGCAGCTTGCATACTCTTGGCTTCCCTGGCACTTATTCGGGTACGGTGGGACGGCAGCGTGGATCACTAAAGCACGATCTCTCTCTGGTCTTTTTCTTGGATACATCACCACTGTTAACGTGGGAGTGTGGATCCAGCAGCAGCTGTCTGAGCTAATTTACCAGTTGTGAGGAAACTGGTTGACAACACCCACTTAGACTTAATAGAAGTTACCTTATCTGGACTTAACTCATTAGCTCCAAAATATCTTGATTACTAATATCTCTAAAACAAAGAGGCAAAATAAAAAAAAAAATTCCACTGTGCAACATCTACTACATCCTGTCTCCAGTTCCTCATGAAGAATTTGGTGAAAAAAATGCTTAAAAATTAACAACCCAAGAAAACAGAGAAAACAAAGCAAACTCATCTGTGGAAAATAACATGTGTAAGCAATATCAAAATCACACCTGAAACCAGGTAAAAAAGTTGACTCAATCTTTGTAGTGTCATACTAAGCTTGGAAAACAGAAAGATGAGAAGAAAACTGTCTGAAGAATTGAAAATTAAAACTGTTGAAAAATGTCAACAATGTCAACATTACAAGTCAATCTCCATATATCTTGATGTTCCTTTGTCTATGTTGTGTAACATAATCAAGATGTTTACAAGCCATGGCACTGTAGCTAATCTTCCTGGATGTGAACAGCAGATACAAATTAATAAAAAGTCATAATGCAGAATAGGGTGTATGCTGGAAAGACAGCTCCAATCAAGTACCAAAGAAATTCTAGCTGTCCTACAGGCTCAGTATGCCAGCGCAAACTATCCATCAACAGTTAAATGAAATGAAACACAATGGCAAGAGACCTGAAAGAACCCAGCTACTGACAAAGAGATATAAAAAAGCTAGACTGCAGTTTGGTAAAATGTATGTGAGTAAGCCAAAATCCTTCTGGGAAAGCGTCTTGTGGACAGATGGATAAAGGATAATTTATTAGTGAGGTGTTTTAGACAACTTCCGAATCTAAAAAACATCATTGTCACAGAAGCGCCTTGTCCTCTCTAGCAGCAACAGGAACCTTTCCCTGCAACCAGAACAGGTGCAAAACCTGTCCATGTATAATGCTAGCCGACAAGATAAAGATTCCTGGGACAGATCAGGACTACAAGATCCCAGGTAACTTAGCAGCACCACAATCAATGTGGTGTTTTTAATTACCGTATTTTTCCTTTTATAAGACGCACTTTTTTTCCTCCAAGTTTTGGAGGAAAGTGGGGGTGCGTCTTATAAAAGGAATATAACATTCCAGCATCCTCAGTTGCTGGGGAGGGGGAGACAGCAGTGAAGTGGGAACAGAAGTGGCAGGGAATGGTCCCTGCTGAAGAATCCGGGGCTGCAGGAGCACCACGTGTCCCCGGCTCATTAACTACTTAGATATTCACTTCACTTGCTCCCAGTCTCCACCCACCTCTCTGCACTGAAGACAGCATGAGAGGTGAGAGCACGGGGAGCAGGAGAAGCTGCTTAGCCTGCACACATGGTCTCTCCCCAGCTTCTTGCAGTGGCTGGGGATATTGTGTGCTGGAGAAAGTGAGAATGCAGGTGCCGGGGGTGCAGCTGCAGCAAGTGAAGGAGCACTGAGCTTTGTGCTGCCTGGAGACAGGGGTAAAGCAGATCGGCACCTTATCACAGGTACCTTGTCACAGTGTCCTGGCCTCACTCCCTCTGCTCTCTGTAATGTGTCCTCCTGCTGAGCCCTGCCCTGTGCAGAAATCCAGGAAGGTCGGTCAGGTCTGCAGTTCAGGAGCTCCAGTCTATTAGAGCAGGGCTGGAGACTGCATAACACCAGTGTACAGCTCCTGTATCTACATCCTGCATCTATAGGTCAAGCTCTGTAGTGGTGACTTGTAATTAAGAGATAGGGCTGGAGCATCATATTTCAGCACAGTGTTCAGACCCCCTCCCTGGCCCTCCCTCTTTACAGTACATCACATCAGAACTTTATATGCAGACTGGCCACAAAGCAGGACACATTAAAGTGAGTGCACATGGATTGTGTAACATAACCACTAATAAAGTAAAGTTAACACAACAATTCTGTGCTTAACTAGAACTCCAAGCATGCTATAGGATCTACAGTACGTGCTGGGAGTTATAGTTCTTAAAGGGATTGCTACTACATGAACAAATCCCTTCTCATTCACCTTGTTGGCCCTTGTAAAAGTAATAAGGACCATACTAAGGCTGTGTGCTCATGGTCGGGAGGAGTTGCATGTTGGACGCGGCTCCTCCGGACCTGAGTGAAGCCACGGGTGGCCGCAGGGAGACCGCAGCCGTCCTGTACTCACCATGTGCAGCGGGTGCAGGGCGGCTTCTCCCTGCAGTCACCCGATGGAAGCCACTTCCGACTCCGCAGCATGAAATAAACATGCGGAGGGGGGACCGGCAACCCGCACCGCAGCTGTCAGATCACTGCGGGCGGGTTAAGCATAGTGAGGATGGGATTTCTACATATCCCATCCACTATGCTTGTACTGTACTACGCAGCATTTTGGACACAGCAGCAAGACGCTGCGTCCAAAACGCTGCGTATACTGATCGTGTGCACGCACCCTTCCCCCCATGCTGCAGCAGTTCCAACATTGTCAGAAGTTGCATATTCATGTCCCATTAATATGAGACTCAGCCCTCCGACAAATCAGTGCTTGCGTCTGTCTCCCCGGCATCAGACACTGGAGCAGAAGTCATTGGTGTTGCTCACATGCTGCACCTGCATCCTAAGGAAACAGACACCAGCGCTGACTGGTCGCAGGGCCTGAGTGTCATATCAAAGTCATTTTTTGCAACAAATATTTTTTTCCCTATTTTCCACCTCTAAAATCTGAGTGCGTCTTATAATCCGGAGCGTCTTATAAAGCGAAAAATACGGTATATGTACCAAATGCCCAACAGGTGACATGTACATAGGGGAGACCAGGCAAAAATTCAGAACAAGAATGAATTCTCTCCACTCAATAAAAGAAAAGCGTATGGATCTACCTGTAGCAAAGCATTTTTCCAGCTCTGACCCTGATATGGGGCTGCTCATCTTAAAAAGCAACTTCAAATCACAGAGAGAGAGAGGAATTTGGGAATACAAATTGATAACGACCTTTGACACATTCAAAGCATGATTAAATGTTTCACATAGATTCATGCATTTTTAAATAAAATGAAGGGGCATTTGGGGACATCACAGATTCAAGATTCAAGATTCAAAGAAGCTTTATTGGCATGACCAAATACATCTCAGTTTTGCCAAAGCAATTGTATAAAGGGAATAGAGATAGGGACTGTGGGGATGTTGGATAGGAGCTGTAGGGAAGGTGGATGGGATGGATCCAGGATGGGGGGCTATAGTCCATGGCATAGGGAAGGTGGATGGGGCAAGTCCAGGGTGGGGGCTATAGTCCATGGCATAGGAAAGGTGGATGGGGGCAGATCCAATGTGGAGGCTATAGAGTCCATGGCATCATAGCTCTTTTTCTCGCAGTCTATGGCATTCGCTCACATACCGCGCTGCTATCTCCACTGCTCTCTCTTCTTCTCCCAGCAGGATAGATGTTTTTTCTTCCTCCTTCATGGTGATGAAATCCGGGAAGAGATGTGAGAGTCTCCTGAAGTGAGTGTCCCTCACTGCTGAGTATTTGGAGCAGTGTAGCAGGAAGTGGGTTTCGTCCTCCAGGGCCTCCTGATCACAGTGTTGGCACATTCATGGATTCATGCATCTTTATATAAAATGAAAGGAAACGTGGGGATATCACATCTCCAAGAGACTCCATTTTTGAGGACAATGAAGTTTAGACACTTCTTCTGTGAACTCTCTCGCTTCGATTTATTGCTTTCCACAACTCACTTAAGTATTTTCAGGTCTCCACAGACTACTAACCATATAATAATACAATGTGTTCCGCTTATCTTAGAATTTTGGTTTCACTTTCCCAGCTCGTCTACCACTCCCTAGCCTGACTCTACTTTACGTAACTGTTGTATTTACTACAGCATTAAACATATTTTTTTTCGTTTGCTTATATATACATGTGTGTGTCTTCATAATCTGTGTCATTATCTGCCTGACGAAGGGGCCACAGTGTCCCGAAAGCTTGCTATGTTTACCATCTTTTCAGTTAGCCATTAAAAGGTATCAACCACTAAAGACTCTCAGATTCCAATATTTTATCTATCTACTGGCTAACATGGTACAAATATTTTTTTTACCCTAGTAAAGCACATAATTCTACTGTTTACCGAAATTAGAATGAGGCCTACAAATAAAAAAAGACAGTACATATATCTAACTATGGTGGAAGTTAAATATATTTTGGGTTGTTTTGCTGCCTCTGGCATTGGGTGCCTTGACTGTGTGCAAGGCATCATGTAATCTGAAGATTAACAAAGGATTTTGTGTTGCAATGTAGTGCCCAGTTTCAGAGAGTTGGCTTTGAGGCCTTGTTCATGGGTTTTCCAGCAGGACAATGACCCCAAACATTCTTCAAGAAGCACCCAGAAATAGATGGAAAGAAAGTGCTAAGATAGTTTTGAAGTGGCCGGCAATGGGTACAAAGATAAATGCATTCACTGGGAAAGGGAAAGGGAAAAGGCCGCTCCACCGCCCATATCCTCCTGGATTCCTGCACCTGGTGTGGCAGCTTTGGCAACTGCCCAGGAAACAATGTAAAGTGGAAACCACCGGTGCTTGTCTTCATAAAATTTTGTTCTTTATTGTTAAATGAAAATTATAAAATCATTCAGCGTGCTAGCTGGGCGCTAGACGCGTTTCGGAAGACACAACTTCCTTAATCATTAGCAAAGTTGTGTCTTCCGAAACGCGTCTAGCGCCCAGCTAGCACGCTGAATGATTTTATAATTTTCATTTAACAATAAAGAACAAAATTTTATGAAGACAAGCACCGGTGGTTTCCACTTTACATTGTACAGAGATAAATCCCTTTGATTACCTGTGGAGAGATTTTAAAATTGCTGGTGGTAGAAAGCACCTTGCAAATATGAGAGACCTAGAGCAGTTTGCAGAAGAAGAGTGGTCTAAAATTCCAGGTGAGAGGTGTAAGAAGCTTGTTAATAGTTATAGGAAGTGACTGCAGTTATTTATTCCAAAGGATGTGCAATCAAATATTACATTGAGGGTGCCAACAGTTTTGTTTAGACAGTTTTTCAACTTTTTGTGTGAAATTATGACCAATTTGCCTTTTTTTTGTTACTTTGTGTTGTTCCAATACACACAAATGAAAGAAACGTGAATAGCAGAATGTGTAGATGGAATAAATTTCTGGGAGAAAAACTTAATTTGTGGAATAATTTCAAGGGATTCGGCCACAATTGTATTTTTTTCTTTTGTTTTTTTCTGTTGGTGGTGCTTCTTTCAATGAAGCCGTTAAAGTAACAAGGGTCATGAGTTGAGAACTCCTCATCTAGAGGACTTTTTTTTTTCTTGTTATAATTATTCTTCAATCAGTTACAAATACATTAGGTTTTTCTTCTTGACTTTCAGTGCTTATAGTCTTTTCTTTCCTAAAAAAAACCCTTGAGTGAGTATTTTCTATTATTCTAAAGATAGGGATCAATATTGCCTATTACAAACTGCATTACTTCTGCATTCAACAATCTTTGAACAAATCACTATTCGATGAACTACTTGTGTGCTTTCTAAACACCCGGAAAATTGTAATTGTTTTATCCATCTCTGTCTTTTACATGAATACTATAGAGTGTTTGTGCTAATTTCAATATATTCTTCTATGTATTCATCTCTACTTATTGATTTTTTTTTGTTGTTGCAGAAAAGGCTGTAGTGGTATTTTATAGATTATCATTTGACTATACCTTTATTGTTCTCAGATGTGATTTACCTTCTACTTACCCTTCTAGTTGATCCTTTTGTCTAGTCACACTTTGTATAAAAGTGTTTTCTTTCTATGAATCCAGTTTGGTTTTATGTTATTATTTATATTTTTGTGACAGATACACTAAAACATTGAGTTTATCATCTTTAGTTAAGATCCTATCACATCACAGCTAGTGCTTGATTCATTAACCAGTGAGGTGTTCCAGGCACTTTAATGGATTTCCCAGTTAGAATTACACCGCACAATGGAGCCATTTTTGTGAAAGTGAAATGCATTGCAGGGCATTTTTTACACATTATCTCAAACTTTAATCTGGACTCACAAAATGATATATTTATCTGCTGGTGCTAAAAAATAGAAAAAATAGTGTGCATTCTCTTAGTTATTCCCTTTGGGATTTTGTGTCTTTACGAGAAAAATAAACAACAGTCTGTATATAAACTTAACACTCAACTACTCCTGCACTGAAATCAGCTTTCCGGACACTATCATCAAGCTACGGAACAATGAAGCAGAGACATCCCTGTACCGGAAGCCAATTGACCGTCCACCATATCTTCGATTGGGACAGTTTTCATCCAAAACACATAAAAACTCTATTGTGTACAGTCAGACCATGAGATACAATCGGATATGTTCCAACCCTACAGATAGAGACAATCACTTTGAGGACCTCAGAAAGACCTTTTTGAACCAAGGCTACCATCCAAGAGCAATTGAAAACCAAATTTCAAGAGCCACCAGAATATCAAGGACAAATCTAAAAATAAAACAACCGGGTCCCTCTTGTAGTCACCTACAATCCAAATCTGGGGGTGTTAAGAGAAGCTGCACGGAAACTAAAACCACAACTACAAAAGGATGCCCGACTAAAATCTATATTTCCAGACCCCCCACTTCTGTGTTTTAGGAATCTAAAAAGCATCATTGTCAGAAGCTCACTGTCCTACCCAACAGCAACAGGAATCTTTCCCTGCAACCAGAACAAATGCAAAACCTGTCCTTTTATAATGACAATAGACAAGATAAAGATTCCCAACTCACATCAGGACTGCAAGATCACAGGTACCTTCAGCTGCACTACAAGCAATATGGTATACTTAATTATATGTACTAAATGTGTGAGCGGGAATCTATATGTAGGTGAGACGGGGCAACAACTCAGGACTAGGATGAACTCTCATTGCCATACAATAAAGGAAGGAATGACAAATTTACCTGTGCCTAGACATTTCTGTAGGCCTGATCACACAATATTGGATATGAAAATACTAGTTCTAAAAGGTAACTTCAGATCATAGCGAGACACAAGAGTGTGGGAATATAAGCTGATAATGAACTTTGACACACTTAAAGCAGGAATGAATGTCTCACATGGATTTATGTCTTTCTACATTCATTGAGGAATTTTCAGGTCTTGACCAACCACTAATCGAAGAACAGTAATACAATCTGTGCCTCTTATCTCGGATCTTTGATTTTACCTCCCCAGGTCCTCTCTCCCTCCCTCCCAAGACTGACTACTATTTTCTGCTTTAAATCACCTGTCATATTTACTGCGTCATCCTACCCTGTATATGTATATATGTGTGTGTCTTCAGAATTGTGCAATTATTAACCTGATGAAGAGGCCATAGAGTCTTGAAAGCTTGCTTTGCTTTGTCTTACCATCTTTTCAGTTAGCCATTAAAAGGTATCAACCACTGAGGACTCTTAGATTCTAATATTTTCTATCTACCGGCTAACATGGTACAAACATTTTTTACCTTATAAAAAAAACATGAAGAGAGCCAGCACTACCTGAGGATAGCATGTAGTATAAAGTAGCATTTGCAGTTATTAAATCCAAACTGTATTCTTGTTATAAAGTTGTGATTTTTGGCAAAAATTTTACCATTTTATTAGCCACCCTGCCACGTCAAGGCAATCTCATCAGGGCCTCCTACTGTAAATATTTTGTTGTTTCATTTTAAATTGTGCCATATGGCCTCCAAATAAAAATTTAAAAAAAGATAAAAGTAAAACTGCCAAGGCAGAACTCACTCACCTGGAGTGTTTCAACATTTGGCAAATCTTTGTAGCTGTTCACATGCAGCAATCATACCCTGTCCGCAGGCTTCATTAGTTAAAAGTACCACTTGCTTGTGCTTGTCCCGCCTTTACTTAAGATTTGCTAGTCTGGTGCAGTGAAGATCATTTCTGAAAATTCTGGGGGTATGTGACATCTGCTGCAGGCACCGGGCCTGTTTTGCCCTAATTCACATGCGCCTTAGCCATATAGAAGCGGTTCTGACAAGTTCAAGGTGAGAGAGTGCTGCCTTATTTTTATATTTTTAAAAATTTTTATGTGGAGGCCATATGGCACAATTTAAAATGAAACAACAGGATATTTATAGTAGGACCGCCCTGATCAAATTGCCGTAACGTTGGAGGGTGGGTCATAAAATTGTACAATTTTTTGCCAAAAATCTCACCTTTATAACAAGAATACAGTTTGGATTGAATAAGTTTAAATACACAGTGCACATTTTATACTCAATGCTATTCTTAGGTTTTGCTGGCTCTCTTCATGTTCTTTTAACAGTCTGTATATGTCTATACAAGTTTAAGTTATAAACTAAATGAATGTTCCATAAAAAGACAAGAAAAAGGTGGCACTCACCCAGGTACAAATTAAAAGTCTTTATTTCCTTCCGTTAAACTCCATGCTTGGCTATGGGAGGAATGCACGGCACATTTGGACAACAGCCGTTTCACGCATACAATGTTTTTCAATAGGATTGTATTTGTGAAGCAGCTTTTGTTCAAATGTTCCCTGCATTCCTCCTATAGATCAACATAGATTTTAATGGAATGAAATAAAGAAGAATTTTTTAATTCGTACCTGAGTGAGTGCCACTTTTTCTTGTCTTTTTGAGGATTATTATGAAGAAACTAGCAATATAGGTTACTCTACCACAAGAAGGCACTGACAAAGCCTCCCATATATGATTCCCATATACCAGTAAGCTACATTGTTACTGCATGACAATGTATCTTTCCTTCTTTCTCTGGGGGCAATAGATCTACACAGCCATATATATATATATATATAAATATATACAGTATATTTTCCATCACCGTATCCTCTACTTATTCTCTGTCATAATTTGATGAGTTATCAGATACAAATTTGACTCGAGCTACATTCAAGGTTTAGTAATATCTCTTTAACAAATAGGAGGAGATATGTATATGTGTTTATTTTATTGATGTACATAAGTTCATGATATATTTTCGTTATATCTATCAACGTTTTTCATATATGCAGCATTACGCTCTGTGGCTTAACATGCAAATTGCACTTGCACTTTAGGCTAAGTATTCTTTTTTTTTACTATCTGATATATGCATTTATACATGTCTTATGGGCCTTTCACACTAGCGCTTCTGTCCGGCATATCTGGACAGAAAACCACATCTGTGGCCTAACGGACGCACTTGCTGTGCACTTGTGACAAGCCCCATGCATTCTCTATGGGGCTTGCGGCAAGTGCGCTATTGCTGCGATCCGACACTTGCGGCAGTTACGGCTGTGAAAAAAGGCAGCTGATTGCATTTTTTTTCACTGCCGCAACTGACGCAAGTTGCCGTACTTGACGCAAGCCCCATACATAATGCATGGGGCTTGGCGCTAGCGTAGCGCAAGTGCGGCCGTTTGCGGAAAATGCGGTTTTCTGTCCGGATCTGCTGGATCCGGACAGAAACGCTAATGTGAAAGGGGTTTTATTTACATGTAGCTTTTACTTATAGTTCCCTGGATATTAGTTCTTTCTTCATTATTTGTGTGGGGGTTTTATTATATTGGTGGAAAATATAAAGAGAAATAAGAAATGTATGCCTATTTTTCACTATTTTATTCATAGTTTATTGTATATCTACGTTCACAAATGATTGTTAAGAACATTTAAAATCACGTTCTTTCAGTAGAAATTATTTTTATATGTTGAACATATTTACTTGCTGGCCATGGGGCTAAAAAAAGCAATTTAGGCTGTCAGGGTCATTTTATTCAGTGTATTTTTTTTACTCATGCCTTTTTTACTATTTTATTTTTGCTATTTTATTGATTTATTTGAAACGGTGCCTCCCATAGTGTTTTAAAACAACTTGGGAAAGTAATGGGGAGGGGGGGACAGTTTAATATACCGTATATACTCGTGTATAAGCCGAGTTTTTCAGCCCAAAAATTGGGATGAAAAGTCCCCCCCTCGGCTTATACACGGGTCATACGGTATACTGGGGGGGGGGGCTGTGACCGGGGGCTGGAGGAGGCAGGAGGGGGCCGCGGTGACCGCAGGCGGTCACGTGGGGCCGCCTCATTAGTGCAATGAATATGCACGGCATCCCCCCGTCCATCAGCGGCGGGGGGATGCCGTGCATATTGCACTACACAGCCCCCCTCCTTAATATGGGTCCCCCAGTAGTAATAAACAGCCCCCCCTCCTTATCACGTCCCCCCCAGGCTGTGGCAGCTGTCAAAATAACAAACAGTTTATACATCACCTTCCGGCGCAGCTCTCCGCTCCTCCGGTCCTCTGCTCGCCGGCTTCTTCTTCCTTGTTGTGCCGGTGTCATGTGACCGGGCGCAGGAGATGACGTCATTTCCTGCGCGCGGTCACAGAAGTCGGCACATCAAGGAAGAAGAAGCCGGCGAGCAGAGGAGCAGAGGACCGGAGGAGCGGAGAGCTGCGCCGGAAGGTGATGTATAAACTGTTTGTTATTTTGACAGCTGCCACAGCCTGTGGGGGACGTGATAAGGAGGGGGGGCTGTTTATTACTACTGGGGCTGCTGGATACTACACTGGGGCTGTATACTACCACTGGGGCTGCTGGATACTACACTGGGGCTGTTTATTACTACTGGGGCTGCTGGATACTACACTGGGGCTGTATAATACCACTTGGGCTGCTGGATACTACACTGGGGCTGTATACTACCACTGGGGCTGCTGGATACTACACTGGGGCTGTTTATTACTACTGGGGCTGCTGGATACTACACTGGGGCTGTATACTACCACTGGGGCTGCTGGATACTACACTGGGGCTGTATACTACCACTGGGGCTGCTGGATACTACACTGGGGCTGTTTATTACTACTGGGGCTGCTGGATACTACACTGGGGCTGTATACTACCACTGGGGCTGCTGGATACTACACTGGGGCTGTATACTACCACTGGGGCTGCTGGATACTACACTGGGGCTGTTTATTACTACTGGGGCTGCTGGATACTACACTGGGGCTGTATACTACCACTGGGCTGCTGGATACTACACTGGGGCTGTATACTACCACTGGGGCTGCTGGATACTACACTGGGGCTGTTTATTACTACTGGGGCTGCTGGATACTACACTGGGGCTGTATACTACCATTGGGGCTGCTGGATACTACACTGGGGCTGTATACTACCACTGGGGCTGCTGGATACTACACTGGGGCTGTTTATTACTACTGGGGCTGCTGGACACTACACTGGGGCTGTATACTACCACTGGGGCTGCTGGATACTACACTGGGGCTGTATACTACCACTGGGGCTGCTGGATACTACACTGGGGCTGTATACTACCACTGGGGCTGCTGTATACTACCACTGGGGCTGTATATACCTGTGGGGCTGCTGTATACTACACTGGGGCTGTATATACCTGTGGGGCTGCTGTATACTACACTGGGGCTGTATATACCTCTGGGGCTGCTGTATACTACCACTGGGGCTGCTGTATACTACCACTGGGGCTGTATATACCTCTGGGGCTGCTGTATACTACCACTGGGGCTGTATATACCTGTGGGGCTGCTGTATACTACCTCTGGGATGCTGTATACTACCACCGGGGCTGTATATACCTCTGGGGATGCTGTTTACTACCACTGGGGCTGTATATACCTCTGGGGCTGCTGTATACTAACTACTGGAGCTGCTGCTGTATATACCACTAGGGCTGCTGCTGTATACTACCACTGGGGAGGCTGCTGTATACTACCATTGGGGGGCCTGTATACCACACTGCTGGGGGCTGTATACCTGTGCTGGAGTCCACCCTCGGCTTATACATGAGTCAATAGGTTTTCCCAGGTTTTGGGGGCAAAAGTAGGGGGGTCGGCTTATACACGGGTCGGCTTATACACGAGTATATACGGTATATTTTTTTGCAGATTGCAATTTCAACCAGAGCTGGTACAGTAGCCCCAGCTACAGTGGAATTTCTGCTGTGTAGTAAATCTGTGTGGGTTTCCTTGGACCCAGCTGCTCCTGCTCCCTACTTAAACCCAATGATCACATACAGTATTTACTGGACTCACAGTGAATGCTTCCTAAACTGTATACACAGTGCTAGTTTATACCATGGTCAAGGGAATCAGTATTAGGATTGCTAATTTTAATAGGTAGCACCAGAGTTCGTCTACTTCCTCCCTTAAGAGACAGTTTGCAGTTTATACCACATACGGTACTATGATTTGGAGCATGATTTCTGCATAAAATGCAGAAGTGTATACCAATCCAGTCAAGACTCCTTAGAAAAATAGTGCACGTCCTGCTTACCACAGAGCGTGATTGACTGTCTTGTCTGGACAAACTCTACTACAGGGAAAGCTGTCAATCAGTCTATGCTGACAGGCTGAAGATGATTTACTCATGATTTACTTAGCTTTGTACTTATAAATCCTGCTCCAAATCATGAAAAAGCATATCACAGAGGTCAGCTTATTGCTGTCTGGGATATACTGCTTTCAGTTGAGTCGTATACATTGTCTGACAGGTTGTCTTGGAGGACACCTGTAACAACTCTTTTCCTTTAGAAAAAAAATTCCAACCAGCATGAACACAGAAATATTACGAAACATAACCCCTAATAATCAGGGCTGAGCCCTTATTGTGAACAGTTGCTTGTGACTCACCCAGGGGTCTATGGGAACTTGGAACCCAGGCGTGGTGTTGGAGAGATGTCACTGGTGACCCGCCCAGACCTATAGCCCTGATGTCGGCCCAAAAATTGGGGAAGTGTAGAAAGGGAATAAAAGAAATGAAGTTTGTCATGACGCCACCTGCAGATTCTGGTGATGTTCACCAGTGCCGCTGTCAGACCACCGGGGATGATGGTATTGCAGCTTGGGTGGAAAGGCTCCCTGCAGGTGGAGCCAGGTCCTCGGGGCAGGATAGCACTGCCCTTGTTGTCATGGTGCTGGTTGTGGGCAGCGCAGCTGCGCAGCGGTTTGTGTAGAAAGGAGACATGGAGGCCTTTTGACTCTGTATGGGAACTTTTCTTGTAACTGGTTCAGATGACACTTTAGGTTACAGCTCACACAGTTTTTGAATGGGGTAGCTGGCCGGGTAGTTGCTGAAGAGGATAAAGTCTCTTTGATGCTCCCGCAGTGTACCTTCTTCTATCCTACGTCCTGTTGTTCTGACCTGCGCCTCCTCCCTTACCATGCGCTGCCCTGCACAGCCCACTTGTCTACCAGGCCCATTGGGTGCAATAAGGTACCCTTCCTCTCTCTAAGGGGCTTGATCCAGTGTGGGTGATCCTGGCGAGGCTGCATGTTCTGGACAGGGATTGTCGGGGTTGCTGAACTAACCCACGACTGGCTGGTGTCGACAGCTTAGGGATGAACTCGCCTGTACCATTCCTTGGAGCCGGAACTCAGTTGGTGGACTAGGATTCCCCCGGACTATGGAAGGTCCGGTGCAGGGTATCCTCTTTCTTTTCCTGGGCCACTCTTTTCTCTCTCAGGCGTCCTTCCTGGGACACCCTTCTCTTTTGGGCTCCCTCCTTCCTTCGCTCCTCAGTATGGACTACATCCAACTGTGTGACTTCCTGCCTCTCCTAACTCCTCCCACCGGGACTGGGTCTCTGTCCTAAGTATTTAAGCCCATCATCCCTAACTCTAGAGTGTGTGAGTGCTGGGATGGGAGCCTCATGTCAACTTTACACTCCCCTGTTATAGGAATACTACACACTCTGTTGTGGGGGCAGTGCTCTTACTTTGGCGCACTGAGCAGTGGGGCACCACATTTGCACCTTAATCGTGGCCATTTTGTCATGATTGATGTGTTTAAAGACATCACCAGAATTATTCCCAATATTTCATGCATTTTAAGTTGATTATTGCTCAGATAAAGCTGGTTTGGGTTTATCTCACATTGCACTTGTACCAGAATTCTGGAAACAGAGTAAAATGTAGACATAAAAGAGCATTCACAGTGATGTTGGCACATTAATCGCGCCATAGTAGGCATGATCAAAGCCCAAGACAACATGACTATCCACTGTATTGTCCCTACCTAGATGACTATTAATGGTAATTGTAATGCAGTTTGCACATGATTGAAATGTCATTTACGGCACTATTCCCTTTTGGATATCTAAAAGCATGGTAGGAGCCAGAGAAAATAGTTGTGGTGGTTTAGTGTCAAGAAAAATTGAGTGTTGCGGGAAAATTGAACACTTACTGCCATATTTCTCAACAGGTTACAGCTGATTGCTAAGAGAACCATCAAGGTGACATTTTATGATCAGGTGATTGCCAAGGGACACTTTTCACAAGTAGAGATTGTCTAAAGCATACAAACACTTTAAAGTCACTTAGAACCCCTTTTAATAGGCTTTCAGTCTAAGGGGAAAAATGCAATCAAAACTAAAAAAAAAATCCATTAGGTTTAAATAATTGTTTCCTCAACACATCATGAAAGTGTTTAGCAGTTTCTGAAATCAACTGATTTGCTTAACAAATATATTGCCTATGGCCAGATTGCAGCTCCAGGGTGTGAAAAGCTTTACTTACCTCATTGCCTTCTCATAATAATCACTAAATATTCACATCCCATCCTAAAGTAAAGATACACTTGTAGAATGGAGCTTTACTGTGGCTACAGAATTGTTGTGTTTAACGTGACGAGGGACAAGACCTGTAAATTTAGTGCCTCATTGTGATCTTTAATCCCACTTCTTTGCAAATTTGCGGCACAGGATTAAACCTCCTCCTCTTGCAATCTAGTAGGATCAGGTTAAGGTGCCTTCACACCTGGCGACGTCGCTAGCGACATCGCCGAAAAAGTGACGTATCAGCGATGTCGCTAGCGACGTCGCGCTGTGTAAATGAGCGGCGCAACCGCGTTTTATCGCTGGTCGCAGGTTGGCAGGTTTACGGGAAGGACCATAAACCTGGCAACCGGCGACCCGCGATAAGGCTGGATCGCGCCGTGTGACATCGCCAGAGCGATGTCGGCGGCGATCCAGCCTATACTGCAGCGTTGCTGCGGATCGCTCGCTGGGCTGAGCCCAGCCCAGCGAGCGATGTCACCGCCCGCGTCGCTGCGACATCACCAGCCTCAGCGATGCTGTGTGACAGCTGGCCAGCGATGTCGGAAGCGAGCGGGCACCCGTGCATCGCTTCCGACATCGCTGGCCAGATCGTGCTGTGTGACAGCACCATAAGGGACTTTGAGGAAAAGACATAAACAATAAGTACAATGTAGTGAAGAGAAGCATCTGCAATGCCAATGATTTTATTGGACCCAAATATCTGATAATGGAGTGCCTGCTACTGCTAGAGATGAGCAGATCTCCTGACATTCAAATTTGTGATGACTAAATGATCACAAATTTCAATACTGGAAAGTTTATTATTGCTTGAAAAATCGTCGTGAAGGAGAGTAATTGAGAAAACAGCACTAAGAATAAGAGTTTACACTTTACAAGTGGGAAAGAAAGAGAAAGAGAGAACCACACCAACCACAAGAGCTTACATTCTGCAAGTAAAAGAAATAAAATATACTATTAAGTCTTAAACTCTACAGAAAAAAAGACTAATGTGTCACGATCTCCACACTGTCCCTATCTGCTATGTTACTATTTTGTGGAGGTTGTCAGTCTGTTTTGGTTGTGCTGGGTCTGTGCTGCAATCATCTGTGTTCACTTCCCTTCATTAGTCCTCTACTTAAGCATGCTAGCTCCTCCATCCAGTGTCAATCATACACTTGTTGCTGCCTGTGTAAGATTGATCTCGATGTGCTCTGCACATGACTCAGCCTGACTTTATTCCCTTCCCTGGACTTTGACCATTTGCCTGTAACCTGACTACTCTTTAGCCTGCTTCCTGTAAACTATGCTATCTTTCTGGTTTTCCTGACCCCGGCTCATGAATTGGATTTCGTCTCTGACTACGCCTTGTTGTGCTGTGCCATTTCCTTGACCTGACCTTGGATTGTTTGACCTCCCTTCAGTTAACCAGTAAATAATGCATAATATAATTACTATAAGCATTTGTCATCTTATCTCTCCACTTCTGGGACTAGTTATTTCTGTAGTGACTTGTGTTACATGAGAGCACTGTCAGATGGACATATAACTTGGGCGATGATTGCATCCCAATACACAGACTGGTCGCTGGCTTTCCTGACCGGAGTGTGACGGCTGTATAGAAATACATGCAGACAGGCTTGGATCACAAGAGCCGTAGACCATATCAAGCTTTGCTATGCAATCATCGTTCGAGTTATATGGTCGTCTGACTGCACCCTTATTGAGGTATCCTGAAGACATTAAAAAGGCTGCTATGCTATGTAAACTGTGCTTCCCTGAGAACTGCTGCTCTCTGATGACCCAGGTACTAACCACCACTGTTCATGGGATGATAATAAGTAGGATGTCATAGTTGCATGTCATTATGGGGAAATATGGAAACTGTTTTCTAATACTTCAGCAGTGCGGAAAATGGTGCAAAGAAAGTTTCTTCTTTTCGTTTGTGAACCGTGAATTGAGTCTCAAAATGTTTAAATTCAAGTGAATTCGTGAATTTTAGGAAATTCTAATCAAACTTGGTCCTCTGCAGATTGATAAACTCTTCTCTAAATATTACTGTCTCAGTTTTGTTCAATCTTCATAGACAAATATTCAAGTGTAAGCTATAATAAAAAATCGAAATCGCTAAAGCTTTACACCAACCACGTGAACATTCTAGTCTTCCTTTTATTTCACGCGCTCCACCAAGATATTGTCGGCAATAGACTGACTCTGTTCCTATATTTTGTATTGAAGCATCTAATCAGCATGAGATCATTGTGAAAAGAGAGGAAGAAAGAGGAACTGTGACATCACCTATTGTGTTTTCAGCAGTGTGTGGCTGTTTTACCTATTATTTTAATTTTCTCTGAAAAAAATGAGGCTTCTGAAAAGTCTTCTGTAAAAATAAGGGAAATAAATCCAAAATGATTCATGTACAGATTGAGATATGAATTAAACATAGGCAACATTTTTGTTTAACATATAGCAAGTGGAGAAGGAACCGGGCACTGACCTGCTTTTAGTCTCTCGTGTTGCACAGCGGCATTGGTGAAATCCTGTTGCTCAGCTGAAGAGTTAATCTTGCAGACCATAAAGTGAGGAGAACAGCGGCACTCAGGAGATCTATTTTTACATACCGGCTTTATTGTGCTTTTTCGGGTTACATCTTAGGTGCTGGGCAGGGAGGTGCAGGGAGAGCAATGGTCCGTTTCGCGGACTTCCGCTTCAACAGGCGGAAGCGGAAGACCGTGAAACGGACCGTTGCTCCCCCTGCACCTCCCTGCCCACCACCTAAGATGTAACCCGAAAAAGCACAATAAAGCCGGTATGTAAAAATAGATCTCCTGAGTGCCGCTGTTCTCCTCACTTTATGGTCTGCAATTTTTGTTTAACACACACACACAAAAGAAAAATTAAATAATAGGTCATTTTCTGATCATACATTCCCTTTAAAGGGACACTGCCACCAGGTTTTTGCCATCTCATCTGACAGCAGCATAATGTAGAGACAGAGACCCTGATTCCAGCGATGTATCTCTTACTGGGCTGCTCATTGAAGTTTTCATAAAATCACTGTTTAATCAGTTGGAGATTAACATTATAGGACTAATCAAATAGTCCAGCACATTCATTTACTGCTAAATAAGAAGCAGGGAAAACAGTAGTTATATTAAAATTACAGCAAGCAGCTCAGTAAGTGACACATCGCTGGAATCAGGGTCTTTAGTTCTACATTATGCTGCCGTCAGATGGGTTGACAAAAACCTGATGACAGTGTCCCTTTAAGAATCAATTTATTTATCAGTTCAATGTAGAAAAAAGAGAGAAGCGGCACTCACCCATTTAGATGCCAAATCCTTTATTTCGTCTTGCTCATCCTAGAATAGACAAATCAGCCGGGGAGAGGGAGTGGGGGTTGGCGGACGACGGCTTGCACTCAGACAACCTGTTAGGTCCTTTACATAATTGGAGATAAATTTATTTATGATATGATGGATAACACATTTCTTTTAAAAAGATAGCCGTCTTCCCCAGTTACCAGGATTAGTCCTTTTTGGTCCAAATGACAGATCTTCAGCTTTTCTAGTTCATACTATTTGGGGTAGTGTTATTTTTCATTGTAAATCTATGTAGAACCAAAATTAGGTTCTACAGACTAAGGCCGGAGACATACTATGCGAGATGCATGCGAGTTACTCGCATGAGTCTTTGGACTGGAGCGTGACAGCTGTGTGTGTGTCTGTGGAGCTGACACGCTCCTGTCCAGGGAGTCGATGGCCGTTCCTGGTCAGTCATGTGAGACTCATGCAGATATCTTGATATGCATCTCGCATAGTGTGTCTCCAGCCTTACATTGAGAAAGCCTCTTCCGGCCCAAACATAAACCCCTGTATAAGTTTCTAAGTCTGTTTTAAGGTCATGAAATGTTTTGCCTTTTTTTTAGAATTTTAGGCGATTGGCCAAACATAGTCACACTGGTAGGTGGATGGCAAACAGAGAGAACACTTGTCTAAATCTATAAAAAACGAAATCCATTAATCTATTTTGTATTTTGCTCATTTTCCTATAACCAAAAATGTACACCTCTATCTTAATCGAGAGAATCTAAACTTTGATTCTCAGTTGTGAATTCTTTGAGAATTGTTGAATGAAAGGATTTCTAACACCCAGCATGAAAAGTGGGTAATGCATATCTCTCTAATACAAAAGCCTTTGGTGAAGCTTTCACAGAATCTCCACTGAGCTTTTTATCTGTTCTTTTAGTGTATGATCAAACAAGTAACATTTTTTTTTACTTTATATCCAATTTGTCAGCTGTATCTGTGTATAGGGTGTATAATTAGTAGGCGCATTGTATTAGTAATCTGTGAAGAAAATGCTCAAACTGCACTTCTCTGAAAATTAATAAATCAAGGAGCCGGAAGATTTTACGAGCAGTCGACCCTTTATTACCTTGTATTCTATAGAGTATAGCTACAAATTATCGGTATCCTCCTAGTTCAGGATTTTTTCCAATTAATCTCACTGTACCCCCACTATTGGCTGCATGTTCAAAATCCTTTTTTTTTATATTTAAGTTGATCCTTTCAAATATTATTTACATTCAACTATCATTGTCCACAAGTCAATATCTACAGCTACTATATACCAGATAGAGGCACTCACATATGCATGTTGAAGGTTTTCATTTTCAGGTTGATTTAAACAAGGATAATATTGTGTCCCGATCATTGTCTGTGGAAACAAGGCACAGACTAGATAACCTAAAAGCAAATCGCTCCTTTATTGACGCATAAGATTGCGTATAACAAAATCATAGTTTCGGTAGCACATTGTCCCATGCATGCATGGATGTGCTGACAAAAACTTGCATGCAGTATTGGGATGATAATTGTGTTAATAATCATTTTGTCTTCATCAGTGACTTGCTTTTGCGACTCGGTTTCTGTCACGAGGTGGTACCATAATCATGGCTCTGGTGATGGAGCAAATGTCAGAACAGAGGGTCTGGGTGTCACATTTATTCCATCACGGAGATAAGGATTGATGGAACCGGTAGTGCCTTTTAGTCCATAAGTATGGATGTTTGTGCTGTCCAACTGGAATAACTTACTCCCTACTGTGGCCAATTGGACAGCACCACACCCTATTATTTTCCTAGCTCACTGATGGTAGATACCAGATAAAGATAGTTGTCCCTCTAGTTTAATGCTGCTTCTCCGCTCCTATTTTGTATATTGCTTTCTTGCTCTGACCTTTTCCAGATTATTAACTACTCTTCTTTCTGCTGATTTTTTACCATGTCTGCTCTTCTGGTTCTAACCTAGTGACTTGACCACTCCTGCCTTGCCTGCACCACCGGCCAGCAGCCTACTCCATAGAGAAACCCCGGGGCCTCTTTCTACTAAAGATCCACAAACAGGGGTTAAAGGGTGAAGGTCAAGACAAATACTTGGATATGGTAAATAGAGTTGATCATTTTAAGCCTGTCTGAGTTAGCCATTTTTTGAGCTTCCGGGAGAACCCTAACAGAACCCCATTACAGCTTGAGTTTGGTTTGTGAATGGATCATTAAACGAGTGAGATTGATTTGTTAATGCTGAATGGGACAAAATTGGCAAATTTAAAGGGTCCTTTTCCAGGAGAGTAGACAAACTTCAGACTTTGCATGTTAGTTAAGGGTGCTTTCTCATTGCTTTTTTTGCCCATCCATGGCCACGGATCAGATTTGGCCCCCATTTATCCCTATGGCATCAGATTGTATTTGGCCTTACTGCCATCCGATTTGTGTCAGCTCCGATTCTGTCCTATTTTTTGCTGTACCCAAAATCGGAGATTGCTCGTGCTCCAAAGGCACCCATGTTAAAGGCCGCAGATCATGTCAGATCCGCTTCAGTCCGATTTGGTCTGCTGTGCCCAAAATTGGAGCAATCTCAGATTTTGGATACAGCAAAAAATAGAACAGAATCGGATCCAACACAAATCGGATGGCAATAAGGCCAAATCCGATCCGTCGCCCATAGGGACATGGGGGCCAAATCGAATCTGTGGCTGTCCGTTTTACAGCTTGGTGGAACATTTGGTGTAATGTTACAGATGATAAGTTGGACTTATCTGTCTGGGAACATATGGAAAATATGTTAACACTTGTTTTACAGTTGATACAGAAAGTATTCAGACCCCTTTAATTTTTTCACTCTTTGTTTCAGTGCAGTGATTTGGTAAATTCAAAAAAGTTCTTTTTTTTCTCATTAATGTACACTCTGCACCCCATCTGGACTAAAAAAAACAAATGTAGAAATCTGTGCCCATTTATTAAAAAATAAAAACTGAAATATCACATGGTCATAAGTATTCAGACACTTTGCTCAAGTATTTATACCCTTTGCTCAGTATTAAGTAAAAGCACCATTTTGAGCTAGTACAGCCATGAGTCTTCTTGGGAATGATGCAACAAGTTTTTTCACACCTGGATTTGGGGATCCTCTGCCATTCTTACTTGCAGATCCTCTCCAGTTCCGTCAAGTTGGATGATGAACTTTGGAGAATAGCCATTTTAATGTCTCTCCAGAGATGCTCAATTGGGTTTAGGACAGGGATCTGGCTGAGCCAGTCAAGAATGGTCACAGAGTTGTTCTGAAGCCACTCCTTTGTTATTTTAGCTATGCGCTTAGGGTCATTGTCTTGTTGGAAGCTGAACCTTTAGCCAAGTCTGAGGTCCAGAGCATTCTGGAAGAGGTTTTCATCTAGGAAATCTCTGTACTTGGCCACATTCATGTTTCCTTCAATTACAACTAGTTGTCCTGTCCTTGCAGCTGAAAAATACCCCCACAGCATGATGCCGCCACTACCATGTTTCACTGTTGGCATTGTATTGGGCAGGTGATGAGCAGTGCCTGGTTTTCTTCATACCTACTACATAGAATTATCACCAAAAAATTCTATATTCATCTTATCAGACCAGAGAATCTTATTTCTCATAGTCTGGGAGTCCTTCATGTGTTTTTTTGCAAATTCTATGGGGCTTTCATAAGTCTTGCACTGGGGAGAGGCTTCCGTTTGGCCACTCTGCCATAAAGGCACTGGTGGAGGACTGCAGTGATAGTTGACATTGTGCAACATTCAATTATTGTGAGAAGTGAACCAGGCACTAACCTGCTGCAAATTCCTTGCGGAAAACAGCGGTGTCTGGAATCCGGTGCTCTGCTGGAGAAAAACTCTTGATATTTGTAGAAAGTAGCGGCAGACGGATCCGTGTGTCGCTACTTTCTACAAATATCAATTGTGCAACATTCTCCCATCTCCTTATTGCATCTCTGGAACTCAGCCACAGTGACCTTGGGGTTCTTCTTTACTTCTCTCACCAAAGGTCTTCTCCTAAGATTGCTCAGTTTGGCTGGACGGCCAGGTCTAAAAAGACTTGGTCCAAAACTTCTGCCATTTAAGGATTATGGAGGCCACTGTACTCTTAGGAACTTTGAGTACTGCACAAATTCATTTGTTACCTTGGCCAGATCTGTGTCTTTCCACAAATCTGTCCCTGAGCTCCTTGGGCAGTTCCTTTGATGCCATGATTCTCATTTGGTCTCACACCTACTGAGAGCTGTGAGATCTTATATAGACAGATGTGTGCCTTTCCAAAACAAGTCCTATCAGTTTAATTAAACACAGCTGGACTCCAGTGAAGGAATAGAACCATCTCAAAGAGGATCACAAGGAAACGGAAAGCATGTGACTTAAATATGAGTGTCTGAGCAAAGGGTCTGAATACTTATGACCATGTGATATTACAGTTTTTCCTTTTTAACCCATTCGGGACCTGTGACGTTGTGGAACGTCATAGAAGTTGGTGACTTCCTGATCTGTGACATTACACAATATCATGGCCGGATCGTGGTCCTGTAGCTCCAGTTACCAGGGTCGCCGAAAAGTCACCAAAGCTACAGGTATTAGGAAACCTTAGGTTGATTTCAGAGGGTGTGGCTTTGCTCCCCTGTGCCTGCGATCACTGTGATTGGCTTTTGAAACTTCCAACAGCCAATCATATCGATTGTCACTATTCACTATGACAGCCCCTTCCATAGGATGGAGCGTTGAAGGTGGTGCGTATCACCCCCTCCAGCACTGATGGGAATGATCTGATGGGATTGATCACTCTCATCAGCGCTGCCCCCCGCCAGTCCTGATCACTCCGTCCCTCTTCCTCCTCCCACTCCTCCTCCTCGGCCCATCATTCTCTTCCTCCTCCCACTCCCTGCCTGTGCTCATTCCTTTTCCTCCTCTCTGCTGGTACTGATCTCTCCGTCCCTCTTCCTCCTCCAGCTCCCTCTCCTGGGTTTGCCGTTCTCTTCCTCTTTCTCCTATAACCCTGATCCTGTGCCCATCCCTTTTCCTCCAGTCCGCTGGTCCTGATTTTTCCATTCCTCTTCCTGCTCCCATTCCCCCTCTGGTCACCCCCTCCACTTCTGTTCCCATCGCCAACCTGACACCTGTGCCAGCTCCACAGCCTCATCTCACTGCATGGAGATGAGGGTGCACAGGAGCAATGGGACAGCCAGGGCACAGCAGTTTGTGTGGCAACTTTGCCCTTGCTCTGTGTCACCCCCTAGTGCTACGATTTTACAGATCACAGCACTTAAGGTCCGGGGAAAGGGAGTGCAGTCTCTTACCTCTCCCCCGTGGTGATCGGTTCAACATAGCAAAAAACAAACATATCTCAACTCCATCTTTATTACTCCCTCATAACCCTCCACGATCCTTTAACCAGAGTCAGCAGGGAGAGAACAAGTGTCCACTCCCTGCAGAGTCTGCAATCACACTGACCGCTGAGACTCGGTTAGTGACGTAACCCGTTGCAGTCAGAGACTGCCACAGGGGAGTGATGATGTCACTCGCTGAGTAACCAGGGTTCCCCATGGCAGTGAACTCAAAATGTTGTCACTATTGGGGGGGTTTCCGCTGTTTAGGCACATCAGGGGCTATCCAAACAGGACATGACACCCACAGACCATGCCATCAAAATCTGTGTTCCAAAATGTCATTCCTGCCCTTCATAGTTCTGCTGTGACACAAACAATGGTTTTCTGCCACATATAAAGTATCAGTGTACTTAGGAGAAATTGCCCAACAAATTTTAGGATCCATTTTATCGTGTTACCCTTGTGAAAATCAAAAAATTGAGGCTATATTTCAATGTCTAAAACACCTTGCTGTCCCCCCCAGTGAGAGCTTACCATTCAATCTGCTGTTCCTTAGGTGTCAGCTCACTTTGTGCACTGAAGGGAGCTTTTCATTTGTGTCAGATCGATAACGATCAACACATCACTCACGAGCACCAGCGAAAGTCGCCAAGTAACGAGTATCCTGAATACCATACTATCTGTGTGAGTAGCGCATCATAACAAATGCACGCGTTAATCAATAGTGGTCACTAAAAAAATAGTTTTGTAAATTTTGCTGGAAAAACGAGAAATTGCTGATGAACTTTGAACCATCTAACTTCCTAACAAAAAAAAAGTTGTTTCCAAAACTGTGCTGATATAAAGTAGACATGTGGAAAATGTTATTTATTAACTATTTTGTGTAACTTAACTCCCTGGTTTAAAGGGATCCTTTCACCTCCAGAATGCCTCCTAAGCTACCAAAACATGTCCCTGCAGCATCCCATCACTAATCCCACACTCCTCTTGTCTCCTAAAAGCATCCTGTGAAAGTGCATAAAAACGATTAATACTCACTCATTAGTGATTATAATTAGCAGGGGCTATATTCTTTAGTCACCAGGGCTGGCTGTTTTGCAGCTCCAGGATCCAGCCTCTCTCTGTATGTGTGCACAGCTTGTGCAGGCATTTCCCTCCCCCCTCTCTATCACTCACAGAATTAGCCCTGCCTTCAGCTGCACATCACAGCAGCACAGACAGAGAGAGGGTGGATCCTGGGGCTGCAAAACAGCCCACCCTGGTGACTAAAGAATATAGCCCCTGCTAATTATAATCACTAATGAGTAAGTATTAAAACGTTTTTCTCCACTTTCACAGGATGCTTTTAGGAGACAAAAGGAGTGTGAGATTAGTGATGGGATGCTGCAGTGACATGTTTGGATAGCTTAGGAGGCGTTTTGGAGGTGACAGGATCCCTTTAACCGAATAAAAATTTAAAATTTGAAAATTGCAAAATTTTCAAAATTTTCACCAAATTTACGATTTTTTCACAAATAAATGCAAAAATTATCAACCTAAATTTACCACTAACATGAAGCCCAATATGTCACGAAAAACAATCTCAGAATCGCTAGGATCCATTAAAGCATTCCAGAGATATCACCTCATAAAGTGACACTGGTCCGAATTGCAAACAATGGCCAAGTCAGTAAGGTCAAAACAGGCTGCGTGGTGAAGGGGTTAATAAATTTGCACAAATATCTACATTTCAGTATTTTTCAGTCAAGATCAGGTGCAGAGTGTACATTAATGAGAAATAAATGAACTTTCTTGAATTTTCCAAATGGCTGCAATTAAACAAATAGTGAAAAATGTAAAGGGGTCTGAATACTTTCTGTACCCTCTGTATATTATCAACCATTGGAAAATTTATAGTATAAAGTAATAAAAAATATAATTATTGATTGACTTCACATGCATGTGGGATTGTGCTCAGTTAATAAGTGAATTTAGCAATTGGCATTTCCAAGAGTTTCTCTAAAATATCTTGTGTTATTATTTCAATTTCTTTGTGTGAGATACAGGTTGTGCTGTCAAAGATTGGCATGGGCCCCTACTACATTGCTCTGTATTGCAGGTGAAAAAGGTCTTTTCTGATTCCTAGGGTATTATGACCTTGACAAGTGAGTCGCAAAAGGTCAGAGCTTCTATATTTTTCTCCAACTTGCTTGCTGTGATTGCAGTACCCATAGGGTCGCAATGTGATCCCATTCATCTGCGTTATGCAGCAACATATAGCGATCTTTGACTGGTGTCACGGCAAAAGTCACCATCTAGCCGTAGGCTAATTAGATTTTTATTTTTGCAAATAAAACGTGTTTTAAATCTAACTATTGTGAAAAGGGCCTATATTTCTCCTAGTTTTGCAATAGATTAAGCAAAGAAAGATCTCTTGATTTGAAATCATGAACTTAGAATGCTTAATTATGTGAATAATTAGTGATCAATAAGAACCAAAAAAAATTATATGCAAGGCAACTTAATCAGGCGTAATAATAAAATAATAATGTTATTATATCAATAAAAAAAAATGCAAAAATCATACATACAAAAATAGCAGCACAGGAACAAACCTGAACAGGTGAGTAGAAAAAATATGCATAAACTTCCAGAAAGTATATAAAAAACTCCAGAATATGATTGTTTAATAGCCGATATTAAAAGGTAATGTTAAAAGGTAAACCCATACAGCGCACAGTGGAAAAAGCTAATTTCTTTAGAATTGTGGTCGGATGTCCACAAAAAGTAAAAGATTAAGGAGTGCACAGTGGCAAAAATACAATTATAGATAAATATTCACACATACAGTGGAACATTGATTTAAGAGCATAATACCTACAGGAGTGTTCTTGTAAAACAAACCGCTTTGTATATTAAAGCAAATTTTCCCACAAGAAATAATTGCAACACAGACTATTTGTTCCACAAACCAAAAATATCTACTGTATTTATATACTGTACATGCACATACAGAACTGTAAAAGTATTACATCCCCTTGCAGCCCCCAATATACTCCTGCAGCCCCCATCATCCCCCTGCAGCTTCCAATATCCCCATCATCCCTCTGCAGCCCCTATCATCTCCATCATCCCTTTGCAGCCTCCATTATCTCCCTGCAGCTTCAAATATCCCCATCATCCCCCTGCAGCCCCCATCATTCCCTTGCAGCCCCATCATTCCCCTACAGCCCTTAATATCCATATCATCCCCCTGCAGCCCCCATCATTCTCCATCATTCCCTTGCAGCCCCCATCATCCCCCTGCAGCCCCATCATCCTCCATCATCCCCTTGCAACCCCCATCATCCCTCTGCAGCCCCCATCATCCCCTAGAAGTCCCATAATCCCCCTGCAGCCCCATCATCCCCTTCCAGCCCCATAATTTCCCTGCAGCCCCCATCATCCCACATACACTCTCTCACACACTCTCTCTCACACTCTCAATCACACACACACACACACATACACACACACACACAAACACACACATACAAATACTCTCACTCACTCGTTCTCACAAAATATCACAAAATATCACCGATCCACCACTCCACCGCTCTTCCGCTGTATTCCGAGCTGCCGGGCACCATACTGAGATCTCTCAGCTCCCATACATGTACGGGGAGGCTGACAGCCAATCAGATGCGAACAGCCAGCGGCCAATTAGATGCCACCTGCCGCCAGTGCCTGATTGGCCACCAGCTTCCCCGTACATGTATGGGAGCTGAAAGCTCAGTACGGCTCCCGGTGGCTGTAATACAGCGGTGGATTGGTGAGAGTGTGTGAAAGTATGTGAGTATGAGTGTGTGAGAGTGTGTAAGTGAGTGAGTGAGTGTGAGCCCAGAGCGATGGCAGGTGGGCGGGCAAACGGGGGCGGATAGCAGTGACAGCAGGCAGACAACAGTGACAGCAGGCAGACAGGGAGATAGACAGTGGTGACAGCGGGCAGACAGCGGTAGACAGGGAGTGGCGGGCGGACAGTGGCACTCTGAGCTCTTGGCTGCTGGCGGTTTCCCGTGCATGTACTGCGGCTGAGAGATCTCAGATCGGCATCGGGTGGTGGCCGGTAAACATATATACAGTACAGTCTATAATAAATAAAATACAGTATCTAGAATCAACAACATCACACATGCACAGTACATGCACAGTGCCAGCCCCCAGTGCTCGTAACACAAATTTATTGCTCCGTAAGCAAGTTACAATTTTTCAGAAATGGCAGCTTGTCTTTCAAAAAGCTTGGAAATAAAGTTACCGTATATACTCAAAAATTGGGCTGTATATACTACTGGGGCTGCGTGTATACTACCACTGGGGCTGTGTATACCACTGGGGCTGTATATACTACTGGGGCTGCGTGTATACTACCACTGGGGCTGTATATACCACTGGGGCTGTATATACTACTGGGGCTGCGTGTATACTACCACTGGGGCTGTATATACCACTGGGGCTGCTGCTGTATATACCACTGGGGCTGCTGCTGTATACTACCACTGGGGCTGCTGTATATACCTCTGGGGCTGCTGTATACCACACTGCTGGGGGCTGTATACCTGTGCTGGGGTCCACCCTCGGCTTATACACGAGTCAATAGATTTTCCCAGGTTTTGGGGGCAAAAGTAGGGGGGTCGGCTTATACACGGGTCAGCTTATACACGAGTATATACGGTACTCGCAAACCAAGGTACCACTATACAGTTAGGGCCAGAAATAATTGGACAGTGACACAATTTTCGCGAGTTGGGCTCTGCATGCCACCACATTGGATTTGAAATGAAACCTCTACAACAGAATTCAAGTGCAGATTGTAACGTTTAATTTGAAGGGTTGAACAAAAATATCTGATAGAAAATGTAGGAATCGTACACATTTCTTTACAAACACTCCACATTTTAGGAGGTTAAAAGTAATTGGACAAATAAACATAACCCACACAAAATATTTTTATTTTCAATATTTTGTTGCGAATCCTTTGGAGGCAATCACTGCCTTAAGTCTGAAACCCAAGGACATCACCAAACGCTGGGTTTCCTCCTTCTTAATGCTTTGCCAGGCCTTTACAGCCGCAGCCTTCAGGTCTTGCTTGTTTGTGGGTCTTTCCGTCTTAAGTCTGGATTTGAGCAAGTGAAATGCATGCTCAATTGGGTTAAGATCTGGTGATTGACTTAGCCATTGCAGAATATTCCACTTTTTTGCACTCATGAACTCCTGGGTAGCTTTGGCTGTATGCTTGGGGTCATTGTCCATCTGTACTATGAAGCGCCGTCCAATCAACTTTGCAGCATTTGGCTGAATCTGGGCTGAAAGTATATCCCGGTACACTTCAGAATTCATCCGGCTACTCTTGTCTGCTGTTATGTCATCAATAAACACAAGTGACCCAGTGCCATTGAAAGCCATGCATGCCCATGCCATCACGTTGCCTCCACCATGTTTTACAGAGGATGTGGTGTGCCTTGGATCATGTGCCGTTCCCTTTCTTCTCCAAACTTTTTTCTTCCCATCATTCTGGTACAGGTTGATCTTCGTCTCATCTGTCCATAGAATACTTTTCCAGAACTGAGCTGGCTATTTTTGGAATTGATGAATGGTTTGCATCTAGATGTGAACCCTTTGTATTTACTGTCATGGAGTCTTCTCTTTACTGTTGACTTAGAGACAGATACACCTACTTCACTGAGAGTGTTCTGGACTTCAGTTGATGTTGTGAACGGGTTCTTCTTCACCAAATAAAGTATGCGGCGATCATCCACCACTGTTGTCATCCGTGGACGCCCAGGCCTTTTAGAGTTCCCAAGCTCACCAGTCAATTCCTTTTTCCTCAGAATGTACCCAACTGTTGATTTTGCTACTCCAAGCATGTCTGCTATCTCTCTGATGGATTTTTTCTTTTTTTTCAGTCTCAGGATGTTCTGCTTCACCTCAATTGAGAGTTCCTTTGACCGCATGTTGTCTGGTCACAGCAATAGTTTCCAAATGCAAAACCACACACCTGGAATCCACCCCTGACCTTTTAACTACTTCATTGATTACAGGTTAACGAGGGAGACGCCTTCAGAGTTAATTGCAGCCCTTAGAGTCCATTGTCCAATTACTTTTGGCCCTTGAAAAAGCGGAGGCTATGCATTACAGAGCTATGATTCCTAAACCCTTTCTCCGATTTGGATGTGGAAACTCTCATATTGCAGCTGGGAGTGTGCACTTTCAGCCGATATTATATATATAATTGTATTTCTGAACATGTTTTTGTAAACAGCTAAAATAACAAAACTTGTGTCACTGTCCAAATATTTCTGGCCCTAACTGTATATATATATACTATATATAGTAGACGAAATACATGGGACAACAAAAATATTGAATGAAACAAACTGTAAGCTAAAGTATATCGAGGACTGTAAAATGCACAGGGGCGTACAGGATACACTCACCAAGCAGGCAAAGCGCATCCGATGCACGATTAGCTTCGTCCACCCCTCCTTCACCATATAGAATAATGCATACTCCATACTTCTTCATTTAGAATAATTCACTGCTTACCCCTTCATCTAATATATAAAGCTGAATGTGTGTGTGTATGTATGTATGTGTGTATGTATGTCCGGGATTGGCATCTACATCGTCGCAACTACAGCCACAAAACAATTTTGCCCCTATCTACATAATGGGGAAAAAGTGAATGGAAAAGTGTTGGAGGAAAATCGACAGCTGTCAGCTATAGCCACAAAATTTTGCACAATCACACGTCTGGACCCCGGGAGCGTCATAGGCTATGTTGTGAAGCGAAATTTTAACCCCGCGCATTCCAATTCACCAAACAATTTTGGCCCTATCTACATAATGGGGAAAAAGTGAAAGGAAATGTGTTGTAGGCAAATTGACAGCTGCCAGATGTGAACAAGGGGGACTTAAAGAATGAGAGCGATGCCGCCAAAGAGTATATACCATACAGTTGCTGAGGTGGGGCCCCGACATAGGATACTCAGCACACACGGGGATATGAACACACACACAAAATGCGCCTCACACTACCACGTGCTTGAACACATATACCACCCTCAGCACACATTTCACCACACATACACCAACCTCGCCACATAATCTCCCTAAAACACACACAAGTCTGGTATTATCCTTCAACAATAAAAATCTGATTAATAAGCAGCAAAACTACAAGAGAAACAAATGTACCATATAGGAAATACGGCAGCTGTCAGTCACATGAGCTGTCTATTATGTGTATGTGTGAGCTAATATATACTGTCAGGGGGGAGGGTTTCCTGTTGCCTGGGGATTTATCAGGCTGCCAATAGCAACCAATCACAGCTCTGCTTCTATTTTGCTACTGTTAATCTGAGCTCTGATTGGGTAATATAGACAACAAAGGACATTCTCAGTAAAGCTTCTGTGAGGTAATAGGATGTCTGTGAGGTAATAGGATGTCAGTTAGGGTGTGTTGGTGGAAAGGCTGATGTCAGTCACATTACCTCTATGTGAGAGGATATAGAAACTGCCAGTTACAGACTATTTTTACCACAATAATGCCCGGGTTAATAAATAACTGCTGTTAGCTATAACAAAATAGAATTTGAATATGTCATATTAATGACCTGTAGGAAAATAGAAGCTGAGCTGTGATTGGTTGCTATAGGCAGCCTAATAAATCTCCAGCCAACAGTAAACCCTCCCCCTGGCCGGGCAGTAAATGTTACCTCACACATACACATAATAGACAGCTCATGTGACTGACATCTGCCTTAATTCCCTATATGGCACATGAGTTGCACATTGGCTGTTTTTAATCAGATGTTTATATTTGGAAATTAAAGATAGCAGATGTATGAGGCGAGTTGTGTGAGGTGATTTGTGCACATCTGTGTCTGTCTGTGTGTGTATGTGTGTGTCCCTGTGGGGGGAGTGCATGTGTCCCTATAGGGTGTGTATGTCCCTGTGGGGGGGAGTGTCTATGTGGTGTGTGTTTCTGTTGTGTGTGTCTCTTTGTGGTGTGTGTGTGTGTCCCTGTGGGGTGAGTGCATGTGTCCCTATAGGCTGTGTGTGTATGTGTGTGTGTCCCTGTGGGAGGGGGGGTCTGTGTGGTGTGTGTGTATCTGTGTTGTGTGTGTCTCTTTGTGGTGTGTGTGTGTCCCTGTGGGATGACTGCATGTGTCCCTATAGGGACATGTTTTGTGGTTTTTGTGTGCTGAATAAATTTTTGTTAACACATTCTATTTTGTTAACAGCAGTTATTAACCCGGGCGAAGCCGGGTAGTACAGCTAGTATAAACATATAAAACCATATTAAATCTCTTCCAAAAGTTAAGATACTCTAAATATTTAAAAGTTCCAGTGTCTCATCATTTCTTAAGCTCTTGTATGAATATATCTGGTAACAACAACCTACATTAAAACCTTACCAGTGTTAAATACACACTAGGAGTTGCAGGTTCATGCAGTAAAATTGTGCATAGCGGGGGCAGATGTGGCATTGCAATTGATTCTTGAACTAAGCTAAGTAATTTATTAATGTACTGATGATTATGCTGCTATATTCATCTACTTATGCTGGTTCTGGGAATGTATTATTGTACTGTTAGTGATTATTGTGCAGTATTCCTGTAATGATGGTTCTTGGGAAAAATTCATGCACCAATTGTGGCTCTGGTGATGTATTCTGGTGCTGCCTTCCTGGACTAATGATGATTGTTGTGATTTATTCATATACTGATGGTAATTCTGGTTCTGTATGCATGTACTGATGTTGGTTCTCAAGATGGAATTATATGCTGATCGTGGTTCTGTTAATATATTCATATACTGATGATGATTCTGGTGATATATGTTTTGCTGACGGTGACCTGATAGTGGTTCTGCCACTACATTTATGGACTGATGGTGATTCTGGAGTTGTATTCATGTACTGATTGACGTTATGTTGATATATTATTGTACTGATTATGGTTCTGTTGCTGAATTATTTAACAGACGATGTTTGTACTGATGTGTTCATGTTTTGATGGTGGCTCTGGTAACATATTCATGCAGGATACTGCTTTTGGTGATGTATTTATGTACTCATGATAGTTCTTGTGCTGCATTCGTTTGCTGATACTGGTTCTTTCCTGTAGTAATGTAGATGAGTTAGGGCTTAATTTTTTCACGATTGACAATTAGTGTGCTGTTTATTGCACACATGAACAACACATAAACTTAAAATACAGCTGTCTGAATTAGGCCACATATGTCATCTGTTTGACTAAAGATGCTACACATTTTACTTAACATGGTTTGGTTGATCATTTAACTGGCAACTATATTGCACAGCTCTCCCATACACAGAATCACTCGCTCTGCCTACCTATGAGACTGCCACTGTCAGATATGGCCATGATTTATTTATAAAAGCACAAAATGATCTGCAGTCTGGAATCAGACACGCTTCTGATAATAAACTGTCTGGGTCCCCTATATATGTTAAACTGTTGGCCAAACCAAATAATATCAGCTGGTTCAGCTAACATTGGTCTAATGTGTATGGTACCTTTAACTACTATTTAAAGAGTATGGATACTTTCAGACTTGCCTAATTGTAGGGACCTTGACCATTACAGTAGTATACAACATAAATACCAAATATAGCCATGCCTGTAACACCTTGCAACAGTGTATTCATGTACTTGAACAGACACCTTTATGTAGAATTGAGTGTGCAGACAGCACTCAGGAACAGCAGAATTGAGACAGCAAATAGACAGCTGAAACTAACAGCATTAAAGGGATCCTGTCACCCCCAAAACACCTCTAAAGCTATTAAAAGCTGTCCCTAGAGCATAGTAACACTTACCCTACACTCCTTTTAGCTCCTAAATGCAGCAAGTGAAAATGAAGATAAATGTTATTACAGTACCTCATTAGGGATGATAATTAGTGACTATGGTATTCATAGTTACCCTGGCAGGCTCTCCCTCTTCATGATATCAAGCCTCAATAGGCGTGATCTTCAAATCACATTAAAATGCGCGCCTCCCCTCTCTCCTATGGCAGCCGGACCGCTGCATTATGCGGCTGTATGACGAGAACCGCGTCATTTCCGGCGCCGGGTGACGTAGTACACCCGCGCCGCTCTGTTAGCTTTAAAACGCGCACTGCTGCATTTAGGAGCTAAAAGGAGTGTAGGGTAATGGTGGGTTTACACACACCAATTTATCTGTTCAATATCTGAACAGATCTTTGGTTGCAGTGAAATCATGGACACATAGTTCCATTTTGTGGCTGTGTACAACATGGAGCAATGTTGTCACTGCAACCAGAGATCTGTTCAGATATAGAACAGATAAATTGGTGTGTGTAAACCCACCATAAGTGTTACTATGCTCTAGGGACAACTTTTAATAGCTTTTGAGGTATTTTGGGGGTGACAGGATCCCTTTAAGTGTGCAGATAGCACTTTGGAGAAGCAGATATGAGCCGGCAGTCAGGAAGCTTGTTGAACTAGAGCTGAGTGTGCAGGTAGCACCTTGGAACAGCTGCAGAGTGTTGTTCACTATACAGAATTTAGCAGAAAGAACTCCACAAAAGCAAAGCTGAGTTAGTCAAATAGTAAAGTCCTGGAACACATGTGTAAGCTGCTTGAGCACACTACATGAATATTTAGGCGAGCAGTTGCCTGATTGGGTCTTAAAAGGTCTTGGAAGATGACTAGTGTGCATGCTGGATTACTTTAGTAACCAAACACATAAGCGTAGAGAGAGCTGGCTGAGACAGGGTACACTCCCACTGGTACTAGAGCCAATACAGTTGAGAAACATTGACACATAACTCAGTTCTACTGCATGTATACACAGCAGCTGCAGAGATAATGTAGAAGAGGGTGTGTTCTCTCTTGCATGATTGGTCAACCTCATGCAGTGGAACAAGTACATGCTACCAGAGAAAAATGTCTGCTAACACCCCCACATGCTAAAACTGATAAAACTTTAACATTGATTTCCTGTATAATAATACGTTTTAATAAAATTAAAAGTAGAACTACACCTCTTTTGTTTTAAAATTAAACAAACAAGAAAAAGTTGTGTCTTTCCACACTATTTTGGTCAGCCCTATTCCAAATTTACTTGTTCTTCAGATTGGCTTGTTGAGTCTTTAATAGTGTCTACTAATAACTTCATCATGCAATAAATGAAACATACAAATTCTGTAGAAAATCCATGCATTTGAAGTAGTCTCTCCTGTGCAACTGCAAGAGAGACATAATACTCTGTATGGCCTACTACTTTTTAATTATTAACTAATGCATTATGCATGTAGTGTACTCTAGACTTAGTTATCATTTATTTGCACCAGTGAGCTCATATGAATGAAGCTATATACATAGGTAATCAAATTTCCAGTCTGGTGACTTATCAAAAGAACAGCAGTGCATCTTTCTCAGTCAGGTTCTTTATATGTCTTAGGTTTCTTATATGATTCACTAATGTTTTTGTGTGCATATATACAGTATATTTATTCAGTACTGTGCAAAAGTTTTAGTCAGAAGTTGAAAAAATTCTGCAAAGGAAAATGTTTTTCAAAAATAGAAGTATTATTACGGTAGTTTATTTTTATCAATTTGCAATGGATGAATGATCAATAAAGATTCTAATTCATACAATATTTAGTGTTATCATTTGCATTGTTTCAGCAAAATAGTATGTAGGTACACTAATACACAGTTTTCTATGGAACTCGACAGGGATGATATTCCAAAGATTTTGGAGAACTAACCACAGATCTTCCATAGATGTAGGTTTATGAAAACTCTTCTGTATCTTGATTTAATCCCAGGCAGAATTGATGATTTAAAGATAAGGAGCTGTGCAGGTCATACCATTACATACAGAAATTCTTGGTCTTCTTTACGATTGACACAGTTCTTTATGACATCAGTTGTATGTCAACCTGATGTAGAATAAATTTTGCATGAATCAGATATCTACCATATTTTACGGTGCATAAATACGACTCTTTAACCGCTGAAAATTTCCCCAAAAGTCGGGGTCGTCTTATATGCCAGGTGTCATGTTATACATGTATGTCTCCAAGTCTATCAGAGCAGTATCGTTATCTCCTGGCCCACCCTTGTATCTCACCACCGGTAACTCCCTCTTTGCATCTCAGATCTCACTCCTGAGGACTGCAGTGACGAGGTGAGGGGGCACCTCACAGTGATGGTGGGTGTAAGTGAAGCAAGCTGCAGGTGTCCGTGGTATGGAAGATAGAGCAGCGATGTGCCCAGAAAAACACGCCTCTTTTACCCATCTGGCCTGCCCTTCCGTCTGGCCCGTCCTTTTATCTCATTACGTTCTTCTCTGCCTTTCAGATCTCGCACATGCGCGCCTGTGCCGCTTCACTGCAGTCCTCAGGAGTGGGATCTGAGAGGCAGAGAATGAGGTGGTTGGATACAAGAGCAGGCCAGACAGAAGCGCAGGACTGACTGGTAAAAGAGGCGTGTTTTGCTGGGCACAGCGCTGCTCTCTCCTTCTTCCATACCACGGACGCCTGCAGCTTGCTTCACTTCCACTCACCATCATGGTGAGGTGCCCAATCAACCCGTCACTGCAGCCCTGCAGGAGCGAGATCTGAGAAGCAGAGAAGGAGATACCGGTGATAGTATGCAAGGGAGGGCCAGTTGGATGCGATATGCGCTCTGATTGACTTGGAGACAGCATGGGCTGGGCAGGCAGGGAGAGCTGACCAACCAAGCAGGAATTGCATGCAACAAACAGCCAATTGCCAGTAATTTACATTACTAGGTACCACATACCACAAATGGTATAGTACATAACAAAGGGCATGGCAGCTCCCATGGGCTTATTGTTTTACCCTTCTTTTCAGATTTAGAGTGAATTAGGAAATGTTTAATCCACTTGCACTGTTTTATGTTTACTTGTTTGCTGACAAACAGCCTTATGTTTATAAGTGACAGTTTTCCTGCTAAGTACCTGCAGGTCATAAACATTTGAATTAAAATTACCAATCTGATGTTTTTTAAGTTTTACCATATGTACATTGGAAGATGGGTAGTCTAATACGGCGAGCATATTCCAAACTCTATATTTTAACTGGAAAAGTTGGGGGTCGTCTTATACACCCAGCCATTTTATCATTTTATATGCCAGTAAATATGGCACCTTGATAGTATTAAATGGTGTTTAAATATATGCCTAAATTTCCTAGCATTTAGGACTCCATTATCTCTCTTCCTGACCAAATCCACAACTACATGTGCTGAAATACATCAAACTTGCAATGAACTTCCACCGTGCTTCACTGTTGTGTGTAGCCCCATTGGTCGGGACACCATGTAGGGGTGCTGCACCCATATAAAAGTGTGTAGTAACCCTGTGACTAGGGCATTGGGATGTTGCATATGGGACCCTCACAACACTCATTCAAGACACCTTAGAGTAGAGGACCATGGGTGGAGGAACCAGTCCTATGGGAGGAGCTTGGGAGGGTAGAAAAGTGTATGGGTGGGAGAACAGAGAGGAGAGTGAGAACAGAGAGTCAGTGAAGAGCTCTGTTGGGGAGTGAGGAGTGCAGGATGGCAGAGAAGCCGTCGGGACGAAGGGAGATCCTAAAGGCACCAGTTACTGCGGTGCACCCAAATCTGTACCCGGTATGACTACCAACTGGAGGGATCTGGTCCCGGGACAGAGGACCGGCTCTGAACAGTGTGCGGTCATTTATCTCCGAGCTGCTAAACCGAAGGCCCGAGCTTCTGGAGGAAGTTGTGACCAAACACCCGGTGCATCCCTAAAAAGGCATACCGAATAGGGTCAAGAGGACCTGGAGAAAAGTCCTCCACAGAGAGCCCATGGGAGGCGGCTCGAGGCTCTATATGCAGGAGCGCTTCAAGGGAGACAGGAGAGAGCGCAGTAAGGGACAGACAAGGAACGGCAGGCACACCTCTGAGGGCACTAAGTGAGTCATCACGGTTCCCTGGTGACTACCCAGGCCAGAAATGCCCGAAAGACTGTACCATCTGTGACCTGTCTAAAGTACTGCCAGTAAACCTGTGCAGAGTTAAAGACTATGTGACATACTTTATTTGCCTGCGCCTGGAGAGCCACACACTTGCTGCATTGAAAAGACTGGTAACAAGTCTGTGTGGTAAGCTGCCTCCCTGTGTAAAAACTATTCATAACTGTTCCGGTGTTCCCGCTCCACCTAGGGCAAGCGTAACCATCTTACAGCTCCACCATCACCCTGGAGGACTGTCCCGCATTGCCTGTAACATTACCAGAACCGTAGGTGGCGTCACAAAGCACTTTAATTTATTTTATTGTTTAGCCCCTTTTTTAAGCGACAGGCTCCAGTGACAGCTCCCGTGAACTAAACACCCGGAACCGGGTACCCCACAGCCCTGGGGTGGGTCAGCTGCATGCAGACAATAAATATTGTACCATCCTTGAGCCCATCATCAAACAAACTGGCTTCTGCCTACAGCCATATATATTAAATTTTGATCCATCAGTTCAGAACACCGAATTCCATTTCTCCAGTTCCAATGGTTTCATATATTGTTGAGTTGATTGGGATTGTTCCATATCATAATTATGTCTATTTGACAACAATTCTTCAATAAAGAGCACTTCTGGCCAGAATCTAAATAGTAAGTGAGTATAGCTGGGTCCCACAGACTGCAGATAATTTGCAGCTGGTAGCAGTGCTTGACAGCTTCTGATTTAGAATGAATATATGTATAATGTGTCTTTATCTACCACACTAATTTTTTTGGCCAATGTCTGCATTTTTCACCCCTAACTCTGCCCATCTCTTGGTGCTTGATCAGCACATCTTGAAACCCAACTCTGCCACATACCTGCTTCTGTTTCAGTTAATTACTATTCATAAACCTACATTAGAAAATTATTATCAGAATTCCCCTATTCGGTAAGGTAATATCCCTTACCTATGAAATCCCTGACTTTCTGCAAGTTTACCAAGAACAGTTGATGATGTTTCGAAGGGTAAAAGTGGGCACACAAAATATAGATTTGATTTAAACTACTCTTTTCATTTACCTTGCATTTTGTTACTTGAAAAAAAATAAACTATTAACATTTACCTTTTGTAGCATTTTCTCACACTTGCCTAACACTATACAGTATTGTGTGTGCATACAGTGCCTACAAGTAGTACTCAACCCCCTGCAGATTTAGGTGGTTTGATAAGATGCAAATAAGTTAGAGCCTTCAAACTGCAAACGAGAGTAGGATTTATTAACAGAAGCATAAATCTTACAAACCAAAAAGTTATGTTGCTCAGTTGAATTTTAATAAATTTTAAACATAAAAGTGTGGATCAATTATTATTCAACCCCTTAAACCACCAGCACTCTGTTTGGTCCCCCTAAAGTATTAAGAAGTAGTTCAGGCACAAAGAACAATGAGCTTCACATGTGTGGATTAATTATCTCTTTTGCCAGCCTTTTCTGACTATTTAAGACCCTCCCCAAACTTGTGAACAGCACTCATACATGGTCAACATGGGAAAGACAAAGAAGCATTCCAAAGCCATCAGAGACAAGATCGTGGAGGGTCACAAGGCTGGCAAGGGGTACAAAACCCTTTCCAAGGAGTTGGGCCTACCTGTCTCCACTGTTGGGAGCATCATACGGAAGTGGAAGGCTTATGGAACTACTGTTAGCCTTCCACGGCCTGGACAGCCTTTGAAAGTTTCCTCCCGTGCCGAGGCCAGGCTTGTCCGAAGAGTCAAGGCTAACCCAAGGACAACAAGGAAGGAGCTCCGGGAAGATCTCATGGCAGTGGGGACATTGGTTTCAGTCAATACCATAAGTAACGTACTCCACCGCAATGGTCTCCGTTCCAGACGAGCCCGTAAGGTACCTTTACTTTCAAAGCGTCATGTCAAGGCTCGTCTACAGTTTGCTCATGATCACTTGGAGGACTCTGAGACAGACTGGTTCAAGGTTCTATGGTCTGATGAGACCAAGATCGAGACCTTTGGTGCCAACCACACACGTGACGTTTGGAGACTGGATGGCACTGCATACGACCCCAAGAATACCATCCCTACAGTCAAGCATGGTGGTGGCAGCATCATGCTGTGGGGCTGTTTCTCAGCCAAGGGGCCTGGCCATCTGGTCCGCATCCATGGGAAGATGGATAGCACGGCCTACCTGGAGATTTTGGCCAAGAACCTCCGCTCCTCCATCAAGGATCTTAAGATGGGTCGTAATTTCATCTTCCAACAAGACAACGACCCAAAGCACACAGCCAAGAAAACCAAGGCCTGGTTCAAGAGGGAAAAAATCAAGGTGATGGAGTGGCCTAGTCAGTCCCCTGACCTTAACCCAATTGAAAACTTGTGGAAATAGCTCAAGATTAAAGTCCACATGAGACACCCAAAGAACCTAGATAACTTGGAGAAGATCTGCATGGAGGAGTGGGCCAAGATAACTCCAGAGACTTGTGCCGGCCTGATCAGGTCTTATAAAAGACGATTATTAGCTGTAATTGCAAACAAGGGTTATTCCACAAAATATTAAACCTAGGGGTTGAATAATAATTGACCCACACTTTTATGTTTAAAATTTATAAAAATTCAACTGAGCAACATAACTTTTTGGTTTGTTAGATTTATGCTTCTGTTAATAAATCCTACTCTCGTTTGCAGTTTGAAGGCTCTAACTTATTTGCATCTTATCAAACCACCTAAATCTGCAGGGGGTTGAATACTACTTGTAGGCACTGTATATATATATATATATATATACATGCGAAATATTAATATTACTCTGTTGTAGGCTTACCGTAACTGCATATATTCAAACATTATTTGTTACGTTTGAATTTCTTTATTCCGTGTTCTGGAATGTGATATAGGATTTTTTTTTCCATATTATACAGTAAGACCTAGAAGAACATACAGAACACTTTATGTGAGCTTTTACCATTGTGTGCAATTCTAAAGTGTGTACTCTTCTGGTAACACTTGATAGTATCAAGGAAAGAGCAGATCAGTTCCTGAATATCTTAGTTTTTTTTATCCTTTCTGCTTATTAGCATCTAATGCACATGAGTGCACAGTACATTCCCTAGTGTTCTATCACTGGAAATAAAATGAAATACTGACTGAATCTTGTTGACATGATCAAGAGTAATCAAGGAAACAAATTCCGTCATGAAATATGGCTCACAGTGCGTTGTTTTGTAGGTCACCTACTGTCATATTTTCTCCATACATCTCCAAATACATATCGTAACTTATAGTGGTGTTGGCATAAGTTCATGTACACATGAATATGTTTGCACTTTCATGGAAATGTACCTATAAAACACATATGTAAACTTTCTTTTCATAGATTATGACCTGATATAACCATATCATTGCTAGTTATTAATTCATCCTTATAACAGTAGTCATTTTTTATTCGAGACACAGTGCAATTTCTTATGAAATGCATATGTGCTAGCAGCTACAGGGCCTGCAGATAGTGACAGCTATGTTTGTGCTCTGTGTGAATGCCTATACCAAGTGACAGAAAACAGATCCGTTATGGCAACGTTGCATTGGTATCAGTGACCATCCGTGTACACGGATCCATGTCTGTCCATGACTATCCATGTGATTGCATGAATTTCACGTAACCAGACGGACTGAAAAATATGCAAGTTTGAAACCACTTTTAGTCGGAAATTCTCTAATTATTGAGATGAAACCTACTCCCCTGATTCTTCTCGATATGGTGTTCAAGACTTGGACATGTGTTAGGATATGTAGTGACCCACCTCTTCTGCCAAGCCTACCAACCTGCAATAAGACCCAGTCCACCACACCGCCTCATGACTGGAATTTCCCCCTACCACTGTATCCCCACCCGCCCCTCGTAGACTGTGAGCCCTCGCGGACAGGATTTCTCCCCTCTTGTATCTGTACGACTGAATTGTCAACATTTATTGTTACTTGTATTGTTACTATGTTACTTGTCCTAGTCTGCCCTTTTAGCATGTAAAGCGCCATGGAATATAATGGCGCTATATAAATAAATAATAATAATAATATTATTTAAAGTGTTTTTTTACAATTCTAAATAGTTTTGCTGGTTTATTTTGTTAGGTATGTTTTGTGGCTGCTTAGATTTCAACATGTTAGGGTGCTTTCACATTGGCGTTCCCCTCAGCGTTCTGCGGAGGGGAGCCGCAATGTAAGCGCAGCACCGCAGGTCCCTATCTTTAGAATGGGAGCGCACGGTGCTGCGCTTGACTGCGCATGACCGTGCGCACCCATTCACTCCAATATGTGATCTGTGCGCAGGCGGATGCCCGCGCACAAATCACCCGGTCTCGTCCGCACAAGAAATGCAACATGTTAATTTGGATCTTCAAACTGTGAATATGAATTTGCGGGAATAGGATACACAGTAGGGTTCCTACAAGAGGTGGGATGGAAAGGAGACCTATTTTCAGGGCTTTCTGCATTATGGTAACCAGATGAGTTTTTGTTAATAGTACACCATGACAGTTATTTAGGTTGCAGTAACTGGAGAATGAAAGCTACTCTTTCAGAAGGAAATACATCTGAAGACATAATCTAGTTAGCTTTAAAATGTAGCTTTGCCTTTGTTGTATCCTTGCCTTTATTAATAAAAATCTCTACTATCTTCTCTGGGATTGGAATTTCCCTGGGGGCTTTAACAAACAGGCATTTCATGATTGTGACTAGTAGTGAAACCATACAACAAGAGACCTAAATGAAGGACTCAGAAGAACAGATAACATTACATTCTTTCTTAAAGCTAAACTAATGCATGCCTGTGTTCTCTGCCGTTTTCCTTCGTCACCTCTGGTGTTGGATAACAATTATGCATATAAACAGTTTGCTAATGAGTAATTAAATGGATGTTGACTGATTAAAAGGTGAAATGTGAATTATTAATGCGCGTCAGTATGATGATTTTGAATATTATGGAGAATGTGAGGTTTTGACATATTGGTGAATAGAGAATATTGAACAGTACAATTAAGAATGTTTGTTAAGCATCGGATTAGCTTTTAAAAATTATATTATTAGAATATGAAATATCTGTTTATTCAATAGAGGCATAACTTGTACCTCCAGTTCACAGTGATAAATCTCTAATAGGTTCTACCTCCATTTTTAGGTACTAAGGCCCAATTGGTACAGTTCAATGCTTCTTGAACTTACCCAAAATATACCCATGAAATATCTAAGAATGCAACTGGTTTGGGTATTTTTTTTGCATGGACAAACACTATGGTATTTTTTCAGAAGAAAAAGTTGAGGCACAGAGGTATTATAAGCTGAGCCCTAATTATCACACTGCACGTTATGTGCTAACATTTTAAGGTAAGGCGTGGGCCTCGGAATCAAGGGGTCCAAATCATAAAGGTGTTTTTGGCATTTTTTCAAAACCTTTGGACAGCACAAACCAAGTTTTGCCTGTCTTGGCCAGCCCAAACAAATTGCTCTAAACTGTGGAGGGTCAGGGCAAATCCAACATGTCAAAAACATGAAGAGTTGTGGCATACCTCATGCCAGAAGAGTTACTCCAGTCTGAGACTGGAATAGCCTTTTTGTCTGAAGCAAATGGAAAAACAACGGTTGTAGGATGTGTTTAATTCATTAAAGGGAACTTGTAAGGTCCTCCATGCCCCCAGAACCACCAACGGTTGTGGGCACTTATCAAGGTTACCTGCCTAACAGTCACTTCATTCCTTTCCACACATAAATAGAATTTTAGAAAAAGCATTTCTAATGTCTTTTTATGATATGCAAATTTGGCCTTTGACTAGTTGGCAGGGTTTTAGTTCCCTGACTTGTTGGCCCACTGACCATGTTATTACACCCCTGTGGGCATAATAACATGCTTTACAAAGGCTGACATCCTCGCCAGTACTATGCAAAGATCGCGCATGCACACAGTTTTATTTCCCTCACAGCATTGAGCTGCTGAAGATTGCTGTACACATCCCAACTTAAATCAGGTTCAGTGTGTATGATCGCAAGTTGTCCACATTTCTGATCTTGCGCACTATGCTATGCTCTGAAGCAAGACACTTCCATCCAGCTTCAGAAGCTCATTATGAGGGGAACAAAGCTTGCATGCACAAGCTTTGTATAGTGCTGGCGAGGACGCCGACTTTTGTAAAGCATGTTATCACAGCCATAGGGGTGTGATAACATGCTAAGTGGGCTGACTAGTCAGGGAACAAATGCCCCCTTGAATAGTCAAAGGCCTAATTTGCATATCATAAACTGACTTTAGAAATTCTCTCTCTAAAAATATGTTTATGGGTGCAAATAAATGAAGGTACTGTTAAGCAAGTAATTCTGATATGTTCCCACAACTCTTGGTCATTCTGGGGACATGGAGGACCTGACAAGTTCCCTTTAAAGAGGACCTATCACCCTCTGGTACTATGCTAACTGAATGCAGCACTGAATGCAGCAGACACGCAGGGGTCCCCCATGTCTCTAGCCTCCCTGTAAGGCTGCCGTCATACACAGCGATGTTCCAGCGATCCTGACAATGACCAGGATCACTGGAACATCGCTTTGTGGTCGCTGGGGAGCTGTCAAATAGTCAGATCTCCTCAGCAACCAGGGATCCACCTCCACATCGCTGGGTAAGCGGGAGGACGATCGTAACCATGGTTACCAGCGTCCTCCCACTTAGCGCAGCCTGTAACCATGATAAACACCGGGTATCTAGGCAGTGCGCGCTGCTTAGATACCCGCTGTTTATCATGGTTACCCACGCCTTCCCGCTTAGCGCTGGTAACCATGATAAATACCGAGTATCTATGCTGCACGTGCTTCTTAGTTACACGGTGTTTATCTTGGTTACCAGCCTCTGAGGTCGCTGATCGCTGGTCTTTCACTGTCACACGCAGCAATGCATGTTGACCAGCGGGAGACCAAGGACCAAAAAATGGTCCTGAATGATGTGCAGCAATCAGCGACCTCACAGCAGGGGCCTGATCGCTGCTACATGTTGCACACAGCGATACCGCTGGCGAGGTTGCTAATTTCAGCAATATTGCTAGTGATATCGCTGTGTGTGACGTACCCCTAAGTTGTTAAAAAGACTTATAAAGTGTATAGATAAGGAGTATAGCACCAGGGGAGTGACAGGTCCTCTTTAAGAGGAGTGTTCCTCTAAAATGAATCTTACCCCAGCACTTTCATCATTAAGATTGGCCTGCACACACAAGTGGTTTACTGATAAATCTGGTGTACACAAGCCCTCATATCCTCCTGGCATTTCATGTTAAAAATTAAATTTAAAAGCCTATGCAATAATGTCTAATACACTTGATTTATTTTGTCAAGCAGCACAAGGAATCCATGAGTCTCAGCTGTGTGCATACTGTAAAGTTATGTACAGTATATATATAATATACCAAAACAAGTTATGTCAGGGGAGAAAATCAGCAGGCATGTCAAATATGTTGTTAATTATCTATATATAATTAGAATGTATGATTAAACCCGTGCTGGACATGGCAGCTAAGCAACCTTGTGTTAGAAAAGACTAATGATATCACATAGATGGAGCTGGCGCTGGAGATGACTTATGTCTGCTGACTGCAGCAGGTGTTTTATTGTAGTAAGGGCGGCTGGATCTTGTGAGGAGCTTGCAGTTTTTAAAGTGCTATTAGGCCTCCTGCTCTGTGTTTGACTGGATATGCCCTCTTCTGATGGAATTCAGATAAATAATTTTGTTGTCTGAAAGGAGCATCCTGCAGTCTCATTCTGAATTCTTATCAGTCTGTCAATGTGGAGCCAAAAGATGTTAAGGAAAGGTGCTTCTTGCAGGCAGGAGACATTCTCGTGAATTAGTCCTAACCTATCGGAAATAGAAAGGTTAAAAGATCAAAGATGGAACAGATTGAAGCAGCAGTTTCAGGTGAATTGAAAGGCCAGACTTAGAGGATAAATGGAATGGTGAGCAGCTTTGTGCAATCCATTAGTCATCATTCTCTGTCCCAAAATGTGTTTTATTCCTTCTCAACCACTTTAACAATGATTGCTGTAGTAAATGTCCCAATATTCACTGCCTTGTAGAACATAATGAGCAACAATTGCTTCTGACAGTAGTTGTTAAATTAGCCTTAAAATTGTATTATATGGGGAAATTTATAAGCAAGTATACAAAATCTGTAAGAAAGCAGTTTTAAAAAATATTGCAAACAAATTAAAATATGCAATGGAGTGTTGAATAGAAGCTGAATTTTTATGTATCCAAAAAAACTTGTTAAACTAGCAATTATGTTACATATATACATTATTTAAGTTGATATAGTTGTATCTTCCATTAAGACAAAAAACAATGGATGGAAAAATATGCTTCAAAATATGTAGCATGTTCATGGAATAATCTCAGTAAGGCCCCATTCACACATCTGTGTAAAGACACACATGTGGCTGGTTCTGTAAATACATGTGGCTGTCAGTGTGTAAATGTGTGATGTCTACGTGACATCCGTGTGACACGTACAGGAAAAAAATGCAAGATACTAAAATTATTGGTTTTTTTATCTGTTAGGGTACCTTTACACGCCGCCACGGCAGGCTGGATACATCGCGCTACTTCACGTGCACGAGCACGCTCAAACGGCTACAAACGGTCAACGCACCTCTTTACACGCCGCCACAAGGTGCGCTACGCCACGCTACATCTATAGCTAGCTACATCGCCGGGTGTCTCAAGTAGCCAGCTGTTGCTCATTTACACACCGCTACAACCAGCTACTATGGGCGGACCTGGTGCAGCAGGGACAGCACATAGGCGTGCTCCAATTGTGGATTACAAGACTTCCGTACGCTGATAGGACGAAGCAATAACATCCTGATTGGGCAGGCATCGCAGGAGGCTGAGTAATACAGCACGCTCGAGCGATTGTGTAGTGTGACTCGTCAGCTCCTTAAATATGCCTCCCTATGCAGCGACTACCAATCGTCATGCAGCAGCTTCCACCAATGATCGCACATGGGGCGCGGTAACATGGAGCCGAGGTCACGCCTTAGCTACATTGCAGCTACAGCCCCGGGTGTCCAGAGTTCCCTTCCGTTGCTTCTTTACACGCCGATACAGCTCGCTACCATCGGCGATATAGCCATCTGTTTTCGAGCAGAGCCCATAAACAGATGTATCTGTCGCCGGCTGTAGCGTCGCGTCTTCAGACGCCGCTACGACGGGCTACATTGACGCTACAAGCTACATTTGTAGCCTGTAGCGCGATGTATCCAGCCTGCCGTGGCGGCGTGTAAAGGTACCATTAAAGATGTGCAAAGGTAGATTAATGATTAGATAGAAAAATAGATTTTACAGTTATTAGCTAAATAAATATTTCACAAAAAAAAACTATGTTGGTTGACCCTAATTTTTTATAACCCGACAAGGTAAAGCAGAAATCTGGGGACTGGTATTACCAAGCTGGGAAGGTCCATTTTTGTTGGCCCTTCCCACCCTAAATATACCAGCCCACAGCCACAGGTAATATGCAACAATTTTGGCGCTTCACCACAGCTCTTCCCAATGGCCCTGGTGCATCAGGGTAATGGTCCCAATGGCCCTGGTATTAAGGGTAATGCTTTATGGGGTTGATGTCAGTTGTGTAATGTCACCTGGCATCAAGCCATGGTGTTAGTAATGGAGAGGTGTTTATTAGACACCCCAATTACTAACCCAGAAAGTATAGAGTTAAAAAAGAAACACACAAAATATTTTATTAAAAATACCACTCTAGCCCTCCTTATTAAAAAATTCAAAAAGCCATGAAAATCTGACGTAATCCAATGAATCCAAAGTAGTCCATAAAAGTGAACCTGAACGACATAAAAAAAGATAATTAAATAAATAATGATAAGAGACAGTTCCCCATTCAGCAATTTATGCCCAAAAGATCTCTTACACAGGTCCGACGTGGTCCACATGGAGGTCCGACGATGTATCCCGATTTAGTCACCCAACATACTGGAGCCTCATTCAGAGAACATAGCCACATAGGTTATAAGACCCGCCACTGCTGGGTCTCACGCTTTGCTCTTCCAGAGCTGGCGGCTGTGACAAGTGGTGAGTGACATCAGGAAGGTTATTGCAGTTCAAAGCGGCTGGGTTATATCTAGTTAGTGTAAGAGCTGGCCACTGTGAACTGTGGAAACCTTATGATATCATCAATCATCACTGCAGCCAGATTTTGCGCTACCCGCTGTGTGACCTGGACACTGGTGTTCCTACTTTGGGGGCCTAAAAGTAGCAAAACCATCGATACTAGTAATCGAAAACCAAAGTTCAACAAGTGGTTGTATCCAGGATGCTGCTTTTATGTGTGAAACAATGTTTGCAATCTGCAGACATATTGAATGTTTCTCAAGCTTTGGTGTATTGGATGAGGTAATGCTTATTGTCATTATCACGGGGACAAAATTTGTTTTTAACCTACAAACTCTAAAAAATTATTTTTGCAGTATGGGTTTGTTACACAATTTTGATAGTTTACACTCTTCACTCTCTATGTGTCTCCATACATATCAGACTGCAGAATGAGTTAACTGTAAATTTCATTAGTGAACTCACTTTGATAAACTCTTAGCTATTTTTATGACCAATGTGAAGAAGAGAGAACCAAATAAACATTCAAAGAAATGTACCTATATTAGAATATAAATAAAAATGTAGAACACAACAGACACAAGACAAAATTAAACTAAAACACTAAAATTCAGAGCATCAGAAAAATATTAATAAATATAGGTCAAATTACACAGTAAAAAATGTATACGGTAAATGTCAGAAATTGAGGATATCCAGGTTACAGTGGCACTTATCACCACACGGCATCCTCAGCTTTAACCAAACTAATCCAACTCTACAATTTTTTTTAAAATATTCGTAAATAACAGTACAATGTGTTTCGGCTACGTATCAAATTGCAGCCTTCTTTAGGTACTTAAAAATAATTTAAAAAGTTATGATTCAATTATCTTCAAAAAATATTAGAAATACCATATTTTTTTGCCTTATAAGATGCACCTAATTATAAGACACACACCCAAATTTGGTGAAGGAAAAGAGAAAAAAATACTTTTCAATGTTAAATGGGGTCCGTCTTATAATGCCATTGTCCGTCTAACAAATCATATAGGGTATATGTCCCTCATAGCCTCCTCATCCTGGTACATGGTCCCTCATCCTGGGATATAGCCCCCCCATCCTAAAATTAGTCCCCTTAATCTGTATATGGCCCCCTTATATTGGATATAGCCCTCTTATGCTGGCACATGTCCTCTATTGCTGGCACACATCCCCTATTGCTAGCATATGTCTCCTATTGATGGCATACATCCCCCTGTGTTAGCACACATTCCCTATTGCTGGTCCAGGTCTCCAATTGATGGCACAGGTCTCCTATTCATGGCACACATCTCCTATTGATGGCACACGTATCCTATTGATGGCACATGTCCCCTGTGCTAGCACACATCTCCTATTGCTGGCACAGGTCTCCTGTTCCTGGCACAGATCTCCTATTGCTGGCACACATCCCCCTGTCCTGGCAGAGGTCTCGTATTGCTTGCAAATGCCCCCCCTGTCCTGGCACAGGTCTTCTATTGCTGGTACATGTCCCTTCTGTCTTGGCACAGATCTCCTATTGCTGACACATGCCCCCCTTGTCCTGGCACAGGTCTCCTATTGCTAGCACATGCCCCCCCTGTCCTGGCTATGGCCCCCATGCTGCTGCCCATTGTAAAGTAAAAAAACTTTACTTACTTTCACCAGCGCTGTGCTCCCAGTATCTCCCTCCGTTCTGCTGCACTTCTCCACTTCCTGGTAATGCCGATCATGTGATCAGCATAGCAGAGTGGCATCATCTCTGCGTGCCCGATCACAGCGGCAGCAGGGAGACCGAGGAGACACCGGGAGGACAGCGCTGACGGAGGTAAGTAATACTTTTTTATTTTACAATGGGCGGCAGCATGGAGGCCATAGCGAGGACAGAGGGAGCATGTGAAATCACAGGGGACACAGGGACATATAATATGCGCTGCTCCCCCAGTACATCACCATGTTGCGGTTTCAGCGCCATACTGATGGACATCGGCAGTCTATATTATATGAGCGGGAGCAGGAGACCTCACGCTGGCTCAGCAGCCTGCAGCCAGCTTGCCCCAGTCCCCAGCACTGCTCCAGAGCTGCCCCCACCTCCCCTGGGCCCTGCAGTATATAATCTGTATATTCAGATTATAAGACACAGCCCCTAATTTCCCCCAAAGTTTGGGGGAACAAAAGTGCATCTTATAATGCGAAAAATATGGTACTTAAATAGCTTGATATCTACAAGGAAATAATTGGATTACCGTATTTTTCAGACTATAAGACGCACCAGACTATAAAATGCACACAGATTTTAGAGGAGGAAAATAGAGAAAAAATTAAGTAAAAAATGTTGTTATACCATAATTAACTTATGGGGAATCTGCTGCTGACACTGTTAGGGAATAATGTCCCCATCCCTGCCCCGTCCAGGTAATATGTGTCCTCTATCCTGGATATAGCCTCCTGTCCTTGTATATAGTCTGCCATCCTGATATATAGCCAGTAATCATGATATATAGACTCCGAATCTGGTACATAGACTCCCATCCTGATATATAGCATTCCATCCTGGTACATAGCCTCCCATCTTGGTAAATAGCCTCCCATCATGGTGTATAGCCCTCCATCCTGGTTATACCCTACCATCTTAGTATATAGCCTCGCATCCTGGTATATAGCCCCCAATCCTGGTATATAGCCCCTCTATCC
>JARQOC010000003.1:669768012-669845259 GCA_033576535.1 Allobates femoralis | reverse complement strand
GATTTTTTTTAATGTATGCGGTGTCATACATAGATATCACAGGGCTTCATACCAAAGTTCTAATTCAGAGGAATTCCCCTGTCCTATTTTAATTCAGGGGAATCCCCTCAACCAAAAATTAATTTATATATATTTATACAAATATATAGTGGGTAAAATAATTATTGGACATGTTACCAATTTGTTAAATACATATGTTTGTAAGTGTGCTATTGACATGAATTTTTTCATTTTGTATCATGTAATAATGAGAAATGACATGGGAAAAACTATAGAACATGCTTACTGAAATGTATTTAATACTACTGTATGTACAAAAACCTTTGTTGGTGATGACTGTTTCAAGACCCCTCCTGTATGCATAAACTAGTGGCATACATTGCTCAGGTGTGATTTTGGCTCATACTTCCACACAAACAATCTTCAAAGCATGAAGGTTCTGTGGACTCCTTCTATGAACGCTGAACTTTAGTTCCTTCATCAAATCTGTTGGATTCATATCAGCTGATTGGCTGGTCCTTTCTAGCAGCTTTGTTTTCTTTCTCTGAAACAAACTGAGAGTTTCGTTGGCTATGTGTTTAGGATCATAGTCTTGCTGATATGTCTACCCTAATTTTATCTTCATTATAGTGGTAGATGGTAGCAGATTATTATCAAGAATGTCTAAGTACATTTGTCCGTCTAGCTTTCCTTCAAGTATATGAAGTCTACCAGGGCCATATGTATGGCGCCAGCAAAGCAGGCGTCACAGAGGGGTATTGCACCCATAAAAGCGGTGCAGATACTCCAGCTGCAAGCGGATTCTAGGATAGTGGGTGGGACCCATACACAAGCACCCCCACACTAGATCACACAGTGGGAGGTACCCAGGAGGGAATAAAACCACTTCCAGGAGAAGAAAGGAGGTCTTTTGTCTTAGCCTCCAAGTGAGTAGAGAATGTAGGAGCAGAGGGTCTCTCGGCTGAGAGACCAGGAGAAGGAAAGATCCCAGGCGCAGACAGTTGGTTTGGGGGGGAAGAAAAGGACTAGAGAAGGTCAAACCCCAACGGCTTACCGGGCACCGTAGCCTGCACCTGTGGGATCCTCCAAGGACCACAGAAAATCAGACGATCTGAGGGGTACATCTATATATTGCCCAGGCTCTTAAGCAACCAAAAGAGGGCACCAGGCACAGCTTGAGGTTCGGTGGCCAGCAGAAGGTAACCCGACGGGAGCGAGGAGAGTGAGAGACAGCAGGAGGTCAGATTCGCTGTATGGAATCAGGCTTCACACAAATTACTGGGAAGCAAGTAAGATGGAGGAAAAGGCACACACTGAGGGTTCTATCCTACCACCTTGGATCCACTTGCAGCCACCCGTTAGCTACTTGTTGTTGAACATCTTACTGAACTGAGAACTGTAATGAATGTTGTTAAAGTTTTTCAGTAAAGTACCCGGAGTGAAGTGATCTTGACTCTGCTGCATCTTCTTTCCTATGAACTTGTTCTTTTACAGAATTGCTGCCCCGGAGGTCCTAGTCCTGCCTGTGGAGGACTACACCATCTCAACCACAATACCACCGGCCTCCGGTGAACTGTTGCGGCACTGGTGCTACTTCACCAGAAACTGCAGGTGGCGTCACAACAACAAACTTGTACATAATCCCTTGTATATATAACCCCTCTTTCAAAAGATACCCCAGGACATGGAGTCAGGCACGGCCGCCATCCCCCATGACAACCGGAGATTTTACCCTTGCCGCCTGACCCCCGAGTACCCCAAAGCCTAGGCGCTACATATGCTGAAAAACACCATGGTTTTTCCACCTCGAAGCATCACCATTGGTATGATGGTTTTGGGATGATATGCAGGGCCTTTTCGCCTCCAAATATGCTGTGTATTATGGCATTCAAAGAGTTCAATTTTGGTCTCATCTGACCAGACTATATTCTTTCAGTATTTCACAGGCTTGTCTAAATGTTGCTGAGAAATCTGTAAACGCACTTGAACTTGCTTTTTGTTCAGCAATTGCGTCTGGTGTGGTGAGTGTACATACAGGTCATGGAGATTGAGTGCAATACTTATTGTTTTCTTTGAAACGATTGTACATGCTAATTTCAGGTCTTTCTGTAGCTCTCCACAGGTGGTCCTTGGGTCTTGGACTACTCTTATATTAATTATTTTCACTCCTGTTGGAAATCTTGCAAGGAGCATCTGGTCATGGCTGATTTATGGTGAAACTATTATTTAATTTGCAGCTATAGCATTAAGTACAGCCACAAGATCACTGCAGCCAAGTGCCATGACTGCCATATACATCTAGGATGTCAGTGCTGGAGAAACAGAAAATTTATAATTTCTATATTAATTTGTTTTACATTATCAGAAAACCTCTGTAGAGTGTGTTCATATGCATTATTTTTGCTGCAAAGTGTTCTGCATCGAAACCAGAGTTTTGACAGGAAAAACCTTTTTTACAGTAAGCACGTTTTAAGTCTTTTTGCAAGGGTTGTTGCAGACATTTTATTTATGTTCTTGTTTCCGATTCATGTGAATAGTTAAAAAACAATTAAGAAGGCTGAAAGAATTGACATGCAACAGGTTTAACACTAGAACTACGGCATGTTTTATAATAGCTATAACTACCACTGGAGGTTATTTTTATTCCCATTCAAAAGTACTGACTCTGGAGTAAAAATAACTTTTTCCCAACAAATTAAAGAACATTTTTATTTAGTAAGAAGTGTTAAGATCAAGTACAGCAGTTTAAAAGCAATTTCCTTTTACATGTTCGATTATTGAAATTATCCATTTATCCTCTTCAATAGTGATGGCGAACCCCCGAGATGCTTAGGATTGGGAGACTCGCCCGAGTTTTTTGTAAAGTTCGAGTTGGGGCCGGAGTTAACTTGAACTTCTGTCCAAACCCTGAGCTTGAACTTTTCAGATATGGGATGGGGTGAGGGGCTCTAAAATAAAGCATATACCGTATATACTCGTGTATAAGCCGACCCGTGTATAAGCCGACCCCCCTACTTTTGCCCCCAAAATCTGGGAAAACCTATTGACTCGTGTATAAGCCGAGGGTGGACCCCAGCACAGGTATACAGCCCCCAGCAGTGTGGTATACAGCAGCCCCAGAGGTATATACAGCAGCCCCAGTGGTAGTATACAGCAGCAGCCCCAGTGGTATATACAGCAGCAGCCCCAGTGGTTAGTATACAGCAGCCCCAGAGGTGTATACAGCAGCCCCAGTGGTAGTATACAGCAGCCCAAGAGGTATATACAGCCCCAGTGGTACTATACAGCAGCCCAGTGGTAGTATACAGCAGCCCCAGTGGTAGTATACAGCAGCCCCAGAGGTAGTATACAGCAGCCCCAGAGGTATATACAGCCCCAGTGGTACTATACAGCATCCCCAGTGGTAGTATACAGCAGCCCCAGTGGTAGTATACAGCAGCCCCAGAGGTATATACAGCCCCAAAGGTATATACAGCAGCCCTAGTGGTGTATAAAGCAGCCCCAGTGGTAGTATACAGCAGCCCCAGAGGTATATACAGCAGCCCTTAGGTAGTATACAGCAGCCCCAGTGGTGTATACAGCAGCAGCCCCAGGGGTGTATACAGCAGCAGCCCCAGGGGTGTATACAGCAGCAGCCCCAGGGGTGTATACAGCAGCAGCCCCAGGGCTGTATACAGCAGCAGCCCCAGGGCTATATACAGCAGCAGCCCCAGGGGTGTATACAGCAGCAGCCCCAGGGCTGTATACAGCAGCAGCCCCAGGGGTGTATACAGCAGCAGACCCAGGGCTGTATACAGCAGCAGCCCCAGGGGTGTATACAGCAGCAGCCCCAGGGCTGTATACAGCAGCAGCCCCGGAGGTATACAGGCCCCCCCATCAAGGTCCAGGGCCCCCCCCCTTGCGCGGCAAACCTGTAAAGTAAAATCATACTTATCAGTGTCCTGTCACGCTGTCCCCGCTGCCGACATCACGATCCCGAGCTTCATTCCGCGTCTTCCGCCTTCCTGTGGTCGCGGGCAATGACGTCATTGCCCGCGACCACAGGAAGGCGGAAGACGCGGAATGAAGCCCGGGATCGTGATGTCGGCAGCGGGGACAGCGCGACAGGACACTGATAAGTATGATTTAACTTTACAGGTTTGCCGCGCAAGGGGGGGGGCCCTGGACCTTGATGGGGGGGCCTGTATACCTCCGGGGGGGCCGTCTGGTTCAGTATACTCGCGTATAAGCCGAGGGGGGACTTTTCAGCCCAAATTTTGGGCTGAAAAACTCGGCTTATACGCGAGTATATACGGTAATTAATAATATACATTATAATCATACTTACCCATCTCGATGTCTCCCGACCGCATCTTCTTCTGGAGCCGCTCATTAACTTCAAGCTATATTCAATTCGGCAATTTCCGGCCGGCGTCGGTAGTGTTTGCGCGGTGACGTCAGGGTTCACCCGAGTTCATGGCCCGGGCCATAAACTCGGGTGAATTTTGACTTTCACTGTCAGTTTCAGCTGCTTCTCATTCTGTGTAGACGCTTGTCTATACAGAGCGATGTAGCAGAGCTGTCCCTTTGGACTACATCAGACTGAGTATTTTTTTTCTTTTAAATAATTATGGAGTCTCTAAATGTGTTTTTTTTCTAATTAAAAGAAAATTCTCAGTTTTTTTTTTTTTACTATTTACTAGAAATTCATGGTGGCCATGTCTAATTTGGAGTGACATCGTGAATTTCCGCTTAGTGCTAGCTGGTAATGCAAAGCTGGCCCTAACCCCTTTATTACCCAGTGAGCCACTGCCATCAGAGCTGCTGGATGAGCCAGGTAAAACACCTGGAAATGGCACTAAGAAACAATGTGCCATTTCCAGGGTCGGCTGTGGGCTGCAGTTTATAGCACGGGGAGCCCAGACCGCTTGCGCCTTACCACGCTAAGAATGCTAGCCACCAGCTGTCTGGTTTTACCTGGCTGGCGATCAAATTACGGCAGGAGCCCACACATATTTTTTAATAATTTTTTTAAATAACTTAAAAAAAATGAATGGGCTTCCCTGTGTATTTTGATTGCCAGCCAAGGTATAGCCAGGCAGCTGGGGGTGGCAGGCCATAGCTGTCCGCTTTTCCAAGCTGCCTATTTGTACCTAGCTGGAAACCAAAAATATAGGGAATTCTTTTTTTTAATTATTTCATGACTATCATGAAATAAATTTAAAAAAAAACGACGTGGGCTTTTCCCTATTTTTGTTTCCAGCCAAGTACAACTAGGCAGCTTGCCAGACTCCTCTGCTTACTTATTACACAATTATACTCTACAACCAGGGAGAAACAATGATTTTCTGTACTCTGTAATATTAGGTGTATTGCCTATTACTACTTTTATTTCTAAAGTCAAATTGACCCCTTTGGTACTAATCGGTATGAATTGAAAAATCTAGACTCCTGAAAAAACTAAAATTAATTTTTGTGTTCTACAATTTACACTACCATAAATAAATAAGTCTCAAAAACTCAGAACTCATTTGTTAAAATTTTAGAAATTATTAGAAAAATATATAGCAAAAGTGTCAAAATGACCCCTCTGGTAGTTCTAGCATAAAAACAATCTAAAGCAAAAGAAGTGTCTTCTGGTCGGTGTCTGTGGCTAGTTGGTATTCTGGTATAATTTGGAATACTATGGTAGACTGCACTACACCATAGAATAGTATATAAATCCCTGTTCACATTGTGTTTCTGCAGTACATTGTGGTGGTTTTGCTTAAATCCTTCTAGAACAAATGCCTGACAGGGCCATAAACTGCATTGGTTCAAATGAATTCAACTTTTTTTTCTGAAATTGATTGTCTTTTTTCATTAAAAGGTAATTTTTCATGTAAAAAATGCTATTTACCTGCAGTTATGGAGTTAATATGCAGGTTAATAGTGTTCGGATATCGTGCAAACACCACACTGAGAGCTCCTCTGCCGTGAGAAAATGAACCTTGTTCTCCCCAGTAGGCTCAGTTTTTCAAGCATAGGCTTAGCTCTGGCTCAGTTTCCATCATAGTTTAGTGTATAGTGAGCGGCGACTGTGACCACAGCCCCAGCACTGACTGAGAAATGGCCCTAATGATGAGCCTACTGACAGTCAGTGCGGGGGCTGCGGTCACGGGAGCTGATCTCTATGAACAGAGCGGTGACTAAAACCAGGCCAGCACCACCTCTATGGCTGAAATACTGAACCTGCTAGGGGAATAAAGATCTTTTCCTCCTGGAAGCCCTAGTTTCCATGCAGCGGTCGCACAGCTTATACATATATTTACACACTATATACTGCATACATACACACATACAGTATACATATATACACAGAGACCCACACATACTATATACTGTATATATACACACATACCAGTTCACTCACATACTATATATTGTGTAAATATAATATGCACACATACAATATATACACATAACATAAAAACATACATGATATATATACAGTGGGAGTAAAAGTATTTAGTCAGCCGCCAATTGTGCAATTCCCCCACTTAAAAAGATGAGAGAGGCCTGTAATTGACATCTGAGGTAGACCACAACTATGAGAAACAAAATAATTTGGAAATAATTTTTTTTTCAAATTTTGATGAAAAATAAGTATTTGGTCGATAACAAAAGTTTACCTCAATACTTTGCTATACATCCTTTGTTGACAATGATAGAGGTCAAACGTTTTCTGTAAGTCTTCACAAGGTTGGCACACACTGTTGCTGATATATTGGCCCATTCCTCCTTGCAGATCTCCTCTAGAGCAGTAATGTTTTGTGGCTGTTTGATGGGCAACACAAACTTTCAACTCCCTACAAAGGTTTTCTATAAGGTTGAGATCAGGAGACAGCCTAGGCCACTCCAGGACCTTGAAATGCTTCTTACAAAGCCACTGCTTCGTTGCCCTGGCAGTGTGCTTGGGATCATTGTCATGCTGAATGATCCAGCCACGTTTCATCTTCAATGCCCTTGCTGAAGGAGGTTTGCACTCAAAATCTCACGATACATGGCCCCATTCATTCTTTCATGTACACGGTCAGTAATCCTGGTCCTTTGGTAGAGAAAAAGCCCCAAAGCATAATGTTGCAACCTTCATGCTTCACAGTAGGTATGGTGTTCTTTAGCTGCAACTCAGCATTCTTTCTCCTCCAAACACGACAAATTGTGTTTCTACCAAACAGTTCTACTTTGGTTTCATCTGACCATATGACATTCTCCCAATACTCTTCTGGATCATCCAAATGCTCTCTAACAAATTTCAGATGGGCCTGGAAATGTAATGGCTTAAGCGGGGGGACACATCTGGCACTGCATGATCTGGGTCCCTGGAGGCGTAGTGTGTTACTGATAGTAGCCTATGTTTCACTGGTCCCAGCTCTCTGCAGTTCATTCATTAGTTTCTACATGTGGATCTGGGATTTTTACTTACCGTTCTTGAGATTATTTTGACCCCACGAGGTGAGATCTTGCGTGGAGCCCCAGATTGAGGGAGAATATCAGTGGTCTTATATGTCTTACATTTTCTAGTTATTGCTCCCACAGTTGATTTCTTCACACCAAGCGGCTTGCATATTGCAGATCCAGTCTTCCTAGGCTGGTGCAGAGCTACAATGTTGTGGCTGGTGTCCTTCGACAGCTCTTTGGTCTTCACCATAGTGGAGTTTGGACTGTTACTGCTTGAGGACGCGGACAGGTGTCTGTTATACTGATAACAAGTTCAAACAGGTGCAAGTACTGCAGGTAATGAGTGGAAGATTGAGGAGCCCCTGAAAGAAGTTACAGATCTGTGCTAGCCAGAAAACTTGCTTTTTTGTAGGTGACCAAATACTTATTTTCCACCAAAATTTGAAAAGAATTTCTTTCAAAAAATATGCCAAAAATAGGAGCAGCACAACTTGCTGGCTATCCCAGGTGCAAAGCAACCCAAACAGTCCTTTAAATGTTGTTATATACATACAAAATGTCGCAGCACTCCAATGGTGATGTTCTGAAGTTGCTATTCCAGCATAATATATATATACATATATGCACACACACACATTAGGAGAGTGACATGAGCTGGCATGAGTCTACATGAGATGTACAATATTATCCACTGTAAGTATGGCTCTGTGCATCCTCAGTGCATTTTTGCAGCAGGGAGCTCCTTGTGTGGGTGGGGCCCCATGGCAGTTGCCCAATCCCCCTCCTTATGCTGGCTTGCGTATGAAGCAGGTAAATCTACCCATTAATATAAAGCAGGAGAAGGACATGTGTTTTGATGTATAAACAGTAATTATATCCCTTTTGAAGCTCCGTTTGCCAGCAATAACCTTTTATGGCCATCATAAAGTATAAAGCTTCCATAAATGCTCACCCATGAACACACTGAATATGGTATACTCACAGTGAATCATCCGCAGAAAGTTGCATCTCACCCATAGATTATGGTGACTCCAAGTTGCTTCCTGAAAAATATGCCATTAGTACAGTATAATAACCCCACAGCATGATGCACCTAAAGTGCCCCCTCACCATGGACCCACTCAGTGTGGTTAACCCACCAGCCCCTCACTCTGTATGATGGCTCTAACCATTCCCCACTCAATATAAAGGCCCCATCAGCTATCCACTCAATAGGATGGCACCTCACAGCCTCTCACTTAGTATGTTGTCACCAAAAATATTGACAAAAAAAAGCTTCTCACTTCACCTCTCCCATAATCCCCTACTCAGTATGGTGGCCAGCCCCCTTTCAGCCTAATGACCCCCACCAATCCCCCACTCAGTATAGTATCCCCAACCAGTCCCCAACTCAGTTTAATAGTCCCCATTCAATATAACGGTCTACTCTGTGGGAGGTTCAACAAGCCACCATTCAGTAATAGGGCTCCCCAGCTTCCCATCACTCTGCTCTCAATAGGATTGCACCCCATTTGACCCTCACTCACTATTATGGTCTCACAATTTACTGATATTTAAAAAACAAACAAAAGAAAACACTTCACATGACCCTTTTCTGCGGCGAACTGCTCCATTTTGTGCAATCTCCTGAGACCCCACCATACAGCTACAAGGTAGTGATGTCATTGCTCCTGCAGTGTACATAGTCTCAGGCTCATAGCCTCAGGGTAAATGATGGGTCACAGAGCTTTTATTTAATAGTGCCTGTGTCCTAAAGACGCGGATGCTACTGAAATTATGATGACGAGGTGAGGGGGCCTAGTGTCAAGCCCCTCGACTCATGTACCCCATAGTGGCTGCGTTGGCCGTCGGTATGGGTGGCACAACCGGCATGTATGCCTTTGTTCTAACTACATACAAATAGTCCTAATCTTCAGAATGTGAATGGGATTTTGTTTTTGTATAATAATAGATATTTGTAGTTGTGTAGAATAGGTGAAACAATTTGCTGAATTTCTTTTTCCAGTTTTTCACTGCATTTAGTGTTACTATATTAGGTCATTGCCCCCAAACAGGTTAGATCATTTTAAAAGCTACTTAATTGCTAGATATTAAAGGAGGACCTTTAACGATAGCATGAATTTGAGTAGGACCAAGAAACAACCATGAACATTTAATTGTTGTTAGATTTAGTCTTTTGGGACATTGAATCAATGAAGTTGTAAGCAGGTCTTTTGTCAGGAAGGAATGGAGAATCAAAGTTTTCAAAGGGGACATTTATTCTAGTAATTACTGGCTTTGTTGAAATATGTGTGTCTTCATCAATTTAACATTGCAATCTCCAACAATATAATAACAAGTATTACTGTATCTAGGGACATGGATAGTCAATTACAGGTTTTAGACAACTTGAGAGGATAAGTTCAATAATTTTATAAAATCACAATATTTTAAGTAAGATAACAAGGGTAACTCCTTCAAAATATGGGAGTTAGCTATGCTACAGCATACATTATTCAAGTATTTTTAGATATTCCAGTACTCTTTTATTTATCCAGGTATGGCTAAATCGTTATTGACATTGACAAGCTTGCATGTCTAGGCTAACATGCTCTTTTTAAAAAGGCCTTGTTGATGTATGTCAAGCTCCCCCATATATGAAGGGCAAAATTGCAATCTCCATTATAACTAGGGATGAGCGAGTGTAATCGTTACTATTCGGTACTCGCTGAATAGTAACGATATTCGGGCTACTCTCTACTCCTCAAGTTTCTTGTGATTACTCGGGAGTAGCGAGTAGTCCTTTAACTTTCAGAGTGTATCTATATATACACTGCGAAAGTGCACTAAAAGTGAAGAAAAGTTGTTAAAAAATAACAAAATATCATACTCACCTATCCGAGGCCTGCACCGGGACCAGCAAAGAAGACATCCGATCAACGACAAGGACCTGCGAGTCTGACATCCAATCAGATGTCACAAACCACCTGACTGCTACCAGCCAACTGATTGGCCAGATTGCCAGGTCATTGATTCACGTTCAAGACCTGGTAAACTGGCCAATCAGGTGGCTGGTAACGATCAGGTGGTTTGTGGCATCTGGCCATCTGATTGGCCTGATTGCTAACAGCCATCTGATCCGGTCCCAGTGCAGGCGAAAGTACTCGACTGGCCTATTCACTGCCATTGGACACGCTACACTCGCAATGAGTACCAAGTACCGGGACCTACTCGTTGCGAGTATAGCGAGTCTGATTATTGCATTACTCACTCATCCCTAATTATAACATGTAAGAAAAAAAGCATCCAACACAATAGGAAACGTTTCTGTCAGGGTATCACCAGCATATGCCTTAGAATTTTCACATATTTGTGGACTCTACCTTGATTTGATACAGAGCTGTTGTCTTACTTTACTGACAAGCATATAAATAGTCTCCGTAAACCCTACATAGATGACTGAATGAAGCAAAGGATGAATGAAGAGTTGCAGAAATTTGTGCAACAAATATGCCATGTGTGAATTGTTTCACGGAGATGCCATGGAAAAGTAAGCAAAGTATTACGGAAATGTATTTTTTCATACCATGCACAACATTATACATTAATAAAAAATATTTTGTACGTTCCTTAATTGTAATGTAGATAATGTAAAATCGTATCCATTATATATATTTTTTTATTTGGCAGGGCTAGAATAAAATATTTGTTTCACCCATTCTTACATGGCATGGAATCAGCGAAATATGTAATTATTAGTAATAAAACCATTAGAACTCATTGTAAATGCAAATTTAATGACAAAAAGTCATTTAGAAAATGTTATTCAGGTGTTATCATATTTTGTGGATTATAAAATGCCTTTTTTCCCCAAAAAAATTGGGGAGCAATGGGGGTGTGACTTATAGTCCGTATATGGCTTACCACGGAGGCATGGTGAAGCAGGGGTCACAGGAGCCAAGGTCACCGCTGAAGGAGGGTGTGTCACGGTGAGCCAAGATCTCAATCTGCTTATATGCCACCTTTAAACAACCAGAGAATCAACATGACCTGTTGTAAGAGTACCGACATATACACATATTAAAACCAACGAACCAAAATGTCTTTAAGGTACATAGAGTCACACGATGCATCTTCATGCGTTACAACCAGTTTTATTTGTAGAAAAACAAGTGATTGTCACAGCTAGTAAGCAAAAAGTGCATCAGTGAAAAAGGGGGGGGGGGGGTTTCAAGGACAAGGTGCAGGGTGGAAAGAGAGATCAAACACAGGACCCAGAATTTTACATTACAGACATCTCAATGGTAATGACGTTAATATAAAAGGTAAAATTCCCCCAACAGAGAATACAGTAGCAGTCTTTTGCATAAGTTGCAGCCAAGGTGATTACAGCCAATTTACAACATCATAAACATACAACTAGAACCAATGTCAGGGACACAAGAGGTTAATAAATAGTTCTCATACCAGAGATGCCTGCTGCCTGGGGACTGTGTCAGGGAGAAGCCCCGACACGTGTTTCGTTTGTTCTTCCTCGGGGGGCAGTGATGCCACCTTTGCAGCTATTTTGCTGGACTCCATCGAGTTGGAAGCAGTGCACACCTAAATGGATATCTCAACTTTCTGAGAACTTAATCTGCGTGTCCGCTGCCTCTGCAGCCATTTTTCTTATGCCCTTCAAGTCCCTTGCCCGAAGATCAATGGCACCTGCATCTCGTCACCGTGGCTCCCCCTCCTCCCATCCTCGAGCCCGCAGCATTATTTTTGTATTTCGTACTTTCTAATTGTTCAGATACAGTTTTGACAAATTATAGACATTCTGGGGCCAAAAAGTGAAACGGGATATTTGGTTGGGTTGGGGATTTCGAAGTAAAGACTGGAGTCGGGACCTTACTCTTTCCACGTAAACCTCTCTATTTCCCAATAGAAATGTTAGTAAGTATGGAATCACACTGAACAGCTTCCCTTCCCAAATCTTCTCTTTACCTCACTGAGTCGCTAATGAGCAAAGTAGACAACTAAGAATTGAAAAGAACAAATACTTGAAAATTATTTCATGAAGTACCTGAAACTTTTTTTTGCATTAGTTAAAAAACAGGATCCGGTAGCAACCTGATACAATGAGATGCTAACAGACATCACTTAAAGTGAACAGGCAAAAATAGGATACTTTACATGTTCATGTTTTTGATGAAAAACTGGATCTGTGCCGGATTTATAAAAATGGACGTGTGAAAGTAGCCTAACCTGCAGTGAAAGCTGCAAACTGTAGTTTAGTGGTGACATAAATGAGGAATCAGAAGTTATCTACTAACTTGCATTTCAATAGAATTCAATATATCTGGCAATGTGGAATATACCATTATGAAAAGAAAAGTAATACTGGGGTTATTAAATAAAAAAATAGCAGCTTAACTATAACGATAAAATGAATAGTCCTTTCAATGTCTCTGGATTTTTGCTACATGTTAATTTGAACATACTCTGCACCTTACCAGTTATATATACATATTTTATGTAAAATGTGCTATATAGGGTATACTGTATAAGTAAACACTTTATTATATTTAATAGTGATATCGGGATAATGTGCATAGAAGATGGAATGCATAGAAGTTCATTTGAAACCTGCAGAAGTGAACTCCTAAATATCTTACCTAGGTGACGCATTATTTGCAATTCAAATTCTCACAGCTGGAAGCGAATATGTATTAGAATCCAACTTGCAAAGAAAAGGTTCCTTGATTTCAAGTGTAAGGCAGATTTGCCATTTCTGCAAATAGTACTAGACTGTATCAGGTCAAAAAGTATAATATGAGGCAACTTCTGAATCAATAATATTATAAGTAATTATTTATACAAAAAGACATATGCAAATCTGGGATGTTCCAGAGACTTGACTTCCTTTTGTATTTTAGCTACCTGAATATGCGGTTTAAAGCTTCTTAGCTCGTCTAAGAGTTTTGCCTGGGCTCATGTCTTAATAATTGATAGATTTGGATTTAACTTTATACCATTAAGATATATTTATTTTATATATAGAGTCATGAGAAAAAATAAGTACACCATCTTTGAATTCCATTATGATAAAAACAGGGAATAATAAAAAATAATTTTCTCTTTAGAAGTTCTTAAAATTAGGTAAATAGGATCTCAAATGAACACTAATACATTATTATTATTATTTATTTTTATAGCGCCATTAAATTCCATGATGCTTTATATGTGGAAAGGGCCAACAAAGACAAGTACAGTATGTATGGACAATCAAGTCACATAGGTACAGGAGGGGGAAGGACTCTGTCCACGAGGGCTCACAGTCTTCGAGGGATGGCTGAGGATACAGTAGGAGAGGGTAGAGCTGATCGTGAAGTGGTTTGGTGAGCTGAGGCTCACAGTAGGTTGTAGGCTTGTCGGAAGAGGTGGGTCTTCAAGTTTAGTTTGAAGGTTTCCAGGGTAGGCGAGTGTCTGATATGTTGGGGGAGAGAGTTCCAGAGTATAGCAGATGCACGGGAGAAGTCTTGTATGCTGTTGTGAGAAGAAGAGATTAGAGGGGAGTAGAGAGGGAGCTCTTGAGAGGATCACAGGTTGCGTGAGGGTAGGTATCGAGAGACCATGTCAGAGATGTATGGAGGGGACAGGTTGTGGATAGCTATGTATGTCATGGTTAAGGTTTTGAACCGGGGCCTCTGAGAAATGAGGAGCCAATGAAGGAATTGGCAGAGAGGAGAGACTGGGGAATAGAGAGGAGACAGGTGGATTAGTCGGGCAGCAAAGTTTAGTATAGATTGGAGTGGTGCAAGGGAGCTAATGGAGAGGCCAGAGAGCAGGAGGTTACAGTAGTCAAGGCAGGAGATAATGAGGGCATGAACAAGTGTTTTTACAGTGTCATGGTCAAGGAAAGTGCGGATCTGGGAAATATTTTTGAGCTGGAGTTGGCAGGAGGTGGTGAGGGCTTGGATGTGAGGCTTGAAGGAGAGGAAAGAGTCGAGCATTACCCCGAGGCACTTAACATGGGGGACTGGGGAGAGTGAGCAACCATTGACATTGATAGGTCTGGTAGAGGGGGAGAGTGACTTGGGGGGAAGATGATGAATTCAGTTTTGTCCATGTTCAGTTTTAGAAAGCGAGCAGAGAAGCAAGATGAGATGGCGGACAGACATTGTTGAATTTTGGATAGTAAGTAGCTGATGTCAGGTCCAGACAGATAGATCTGGGTGTCGTCGGCGTAGAGATGATACTGAAAGCTGTGGGACTCAATGAGTTTTCCCAGGCCAAGGGTGTAGATAGAGAAAAGTGGGGGCCCAATAACCGAATATTGGAGGACACCGACAGATAGGGGGTAAGTGAAGAGGAGGTATGGAAGTGGGTGATGCTGAAATTTACGGCCGTTTGATATGATGAGATCCAGTAGAGGTCCAAGTCAACGATACCAAGATATTCTAGAATCTGTTGCAGGAGGGAATGGTCTACAGTGTCAAAGGCAGAAGATAGGTCAAGGAAGGGGAGGACAAAGTAGTTTCACTTGCTCTTGGTGGTCAGTAGGTCGTTGGTGACTTTGGTTAGGGCTGTTTTGGTGGAGTGATGGGATCGGAAGCCGGATTGTAGGTGGTCAAAAAGGGAGCAGGAGGAGAGGTGGGAGGACAATTCAAGATAGATGTGTTGTTCTAGTAGTTTTGTGGCAAAGGGGAGAAGAAATATGGGGCGATAGCTAGAACCAGATGATGGGTTGAAGGAGGGCTGTTTGAGGATGGGCGTGATCAAGGCGTGTTTGAAAGATGAGGAAAAGATGCCGGTAGTGAGTGATAAGTGTCACATCGCCATCGGACTCGGTGGCTGGTGTTCCTGCCTCGGCCGCTGGGAGGAGCTGTATTCCTTCAGCTGATGGCGCCGGTGATAGGAGGGCCTTGTCCTCATATGGACCTGCTCCTGCGACATCTGCCTCTGTCGCTGAGCGCCGCCGTATTTCTCCTTTGGGTGGTGTTGGTCGCAGAGGAGCGGGCCCTGCGGATGTGTCTGTTAGGCGCAGCCATCATTCTTCTGTCAGAAGTGGGGTGGGTGGAGCCAGTCATGCATCACCATCTGGCCTAGTTCTAGGGCAGTCCGGATGAGATCATCAGGCTGTGAGCTTCAACCTATGGGAGGTAACCACGCCCTTCAAATACATTGGAGCCTGTCTTGCAGGCCGCCAGATATAGTTTTGGTTCCCCAGTGATAGTGTGTGTGTTTAGTTTTGACTCTGACCTTTGCCTGGATTTTTGACTCTGCTTCAGCCTATCGATTTTGTACCTCAGCTGCCCTCTTGGTTTTTGCCCTTGACCCTTGCCTGGATTTTTGACTCTGCTACTGCCTGATGATTTTGTACCTTCGCTGCCCTCTCGGTCTTGACTCGGACTTCTGACTTCGTTTTTAGGGTCTTGATTTTTTCCCCTGGCGACCTTCCCTGCTCTGTTGCTCATAATAGGCAGCTACCCCCTGGGCTCCGCTATAATTCCAGATCCCTGTATAGGGGTTAAGGGTCTCTGGGTTTCTCGGGGTGCTGCCTTACCAGCAGCTCAGCCTCACAGCGGATGGTCGTCACATTATATCTGGCCCTACCATTTTTATATATAGATCTATATATAAAAGCATTCCCTTACCTTTTTTTTCTCTCTCTCCTTTTCCCAATGTTTTTTTTTTTTTTTTACTCTGAGCTGTGTCTACTGATTTGCTTCCCTAAAAGCACCTGTGTCCAGCTTCTCAGTCCTGTGGAGGAACACTCCCATCGTCTTATACCAACATGCTGTACAAGCCACAATCTAGAGTCCTCTGCATGAACACTGGAGATCAGAAGGCCTCGTTCCCTGGATGTCAGCACCTGGGTGGCTCTGGCTCTGCTTGCCCAGGTGCCAAGGTATTGCCAGCAGATGCTGCCAAAGTCTTGTTACCTATTTCTTTGACTTATTCTAAGAAATCTGTGTGTTTAGAGGCTTATGTAGACAGTGGCTCAGAGGGGAATTTCATAGATCTCCAGGTAGCAAGAAATCTATGTGTACCACTACTAAGGCTTAATGCCCCCATTGGAACCACTGCAGTTAATGGTACTCCCCTCATCCAGGGTGGAGTGGAATTTGTCACTGAGGAAGTGTCAATGCTGGTGGGGTCTTTACATGCTGAAAATGTGTCATTTTTTGCTATCAGTAATTTATCATCTGCAGTAATCCTGGGCATGCCATAGTTACGTAAACATAACCCTGTTATTGACTGGCACTTGGGTGACATCGTGCACTGGAGCCCAAAGTGTCAGGATAACTGTATCTCGCTATCTGTAAACCAAGTGAAGGTCAAGACTCCTCCATTTGTGCCTTATGCCTTTAGAGATTTTGAGGATGTATTTTCTATTCAGGAATCAGAGAAATTACCCCCTCACAGAGAGTATGATTGCGCCATAGATTTGATACCTGATTCTCGTCTCCCAAAGGGGAAAATATTTAATCTCTCTGGTCCAGAACGTCAGGCCATGAATGATTACATAGCAGACAGCCTGAGAAAGGGGTATATTAGACCGTCCACCTCACCAGTAGGGGCTGGTTTCTTTTTTGTGGGAAAGAAAGATGGCGGCCTCAGACCTTTCATTGATTACCGCAAATTAAACGCGATCACTGTGAAAAACCAGTATCCCCTTCCACTCATCCCTGATATTTATAATCAGCTGTTGGGAGATAAGTATTTCACCAAACTGGACCTCAGGGGAGCATATAACCTTGTCCGTATAAAAGAAGGCAATGAGTGGAAGACCGTGTTTAACACGCCTCTTGGCCATTTTGAGTATCTCGTAATGCCGTTCGGGTTAAGCAACGCACCTGCAGTTTTTCAGAATTTCGTGAACGATATTTTCAGAGACATCAGTGGTGTATATGTGGTCGTTTATTTGGACGACATTCTGGTTTTTTTCTCCTGGTCTTTGGTCGCACGTGCGACATGTTCGTACTGTGCTCCAGAGACTCAGAGAGCATTCTTTATTCGCCAAGTTAGAGAAATGTGTCTTCATGGAGGAGGAGATAAATTTTTTGGGGTATATTATATCGGCTAAAGGTTTTTGCATGGATCCTTCCAAAATTAAACCCATTAAGGAATGGGTACAACCCAAGTCTAAAGGCACTGCAACGATTCTTGGGTTTCGCAAACTATTATCGTAAATTTATTAAAGGGTTTTCAGAGGTAGCCAAACCACTCACTGACTTGACACGTAAAGGGGCGGATGTGGTTAATTGGAAGCCTGAAGCACTTTATGCGTTTTCTAAGTTAAAAGAGTGTTTCTCCTCTGACCCAATATTGGTGCAGCCTGATTTGGAATGCCCCTTCATTGTAGAGGTAGATGCCTCTGAAGTGGGAGTGGGAGCAGTGCTATCACAAGGCACTGCATCTCTCACTCAACTCCGTCCATGTGCCTTTTTTTCCCGAAAATTTTCATCTACAGAGATGAATTATGATATAGGTAATCGGGAATTGTTGGCAATCAAATGGGCCTTCGAGGAATGGCGCCACTTCCTCGAAGGCGCCAAACATAGTATTATCGTAATTACTGATCACATAAACCTAACCTATTTGGAGTCAGCAAAAAGACTGAATCCTAGACAGGCTAGGTGGGCTTTGTTCTTCTCTAGATTTGAGTTTGTTATCACTTTCCGACCGGGTACCAAAAACGTAAGGGCTGATGCCCTGTCTCGAAGTTTTTGCCCCTTACAGGTCGAAGACGTAGAACCGACTCCCATTTTAGCCAAGGGAATTGTTGTTTCGGCTGTGTCTTTGGATCTTCTGGAAGAGATTTGTGGATCTCCAGAACAGGCCCCTGACACTACTCCTGCCCAAAAACAATTTGTCCCTGCCAAATTCTGCCTCCAAGTCCTAAAGGAAGCACATGATTCCGTCCTTGCAGGGCACCCTGGTATCAATAACACCATCAGACTTGTAACCAGGAATTTGTGGTGGCCAACCATAGTAAAGGACTGTAAGGAATATGTACTTGCTTGTGAAACCTGTGCTCGCGCTAAGTCTCCCCACAACCGCCCTGCCGGGTTGCTCCAGTCCTTGCCTACCCCTGAGGGTCCTTGGACTCATATCTCCATGGATTTTATTACTGATCTACCACTCTCGGAAGGGAAGACTTGTAACTGGGTAGTGGTAGACAGATTCAGCAAGCAGTGTCATTTTGTTCCACTGTCCGGGTTACCTAATTCCGAGACCCTGAGCAAGTTATTTATTCATCATGTTGTGCGATTGCATGGTGTTCCTGTGAATATTGTTTCTGACAGGGGCACAGAGTTCGTTTCTAAATTTTGGAGGGCATTCTGTAAACGGATTGGAATTGACTATTCCTTTTCTTCTGCCTATCACCCTGAAACCAATGGTCAAACCGAGCGCGCTAACCAAGCTCTCGAGCAGTATTTTCGTTGTTATGTCTCTGAGCATCAATCCGATTGGGTGGAACACCTGCCACTAGCAGAATTTGCTATGAATAACCAGTACCAGGAGTCCATCAAGACCACCCCTTTCTACTGTAATCATGGGCTGCACCCGCGCTTTGGTTCGTTTTCTTCTAGGCTTTCCGACGTCCCTGGGGTTGAAAGGTCCACAGATCAGTTAAAGACTATCTGGTCTGAAGTGAACAAAAACTTGAAGGGGGCTCAGACTAGGCAGGCGTCTTCCGCCAAGAAACGGCGCTCCAAGGGTCCGGACCTGGGAGTTGGGGACAAAGTTTGGCTTTCTACGAAAAATATTAAGCTCAAATTGCCGTCTGCCAAACTAGGTCCCAGGTTTATTGGTCCGTATGAAATTATTGACGTGATTAACCCTGTAGCCTTTCATCTGAAGCTCCCTCAATCTTTCAAACTACCCAATGTATTCCATAAATCCATTCTCAAATTATACCGATCTCCGATTCGTCCTGTCTGGTCCCCTCCTCCTCCGGTCTTGGTCGGGGGTGCCGTGGAATACGAAGTTCAACGGATCCTTGATTCCCGCTTAGTGAGAGGATCCGTGCAGTATCTGGTGCATTGGAAGGGCTATGGTCCGGAGGAGAGGTCCTGGGTGCCTGCCGGTAATATCCATGCCAAGGGTTTGATCAGGAAGTTTCATCTTCTTCATCCCGATAAACCGGGTTTTGTGGGTCCGGAGGCCCCTCGTAGAGGGGTGGTACTGTCACATCGCCATCAGACTCAATGGCTGGTGTTCCTGCCTCGGCCGCTGGGAGGAGCCGGATTCCTTCAGCTGATGGCGCCGGTGATAGGAGGGTCTTGTCCTCATATGGACCTGCTCCTGCGATGTCTGCCTCTGTCGCTGAGCGCCACCGTGTGTCTCCTTTGGGCGGTGTTGGTCGCAGAGGAGCGGGCCCTGCGGATGTGTCTGTTAGGCGCAGCCGTCGTTCTTTTGTCAGAAGTGGGGTGGGTGGAGCCAGTCGTCCATCACCATCTGACCTAGTTCTAGGGGCGGTCCGGATGAGATCATCAGGCTGTGAGCTCCAGCCTATGGGAAGTAACCGCGCCCTTCAAATACATTGGAGCCTGTCTTGCAGGCCGCCAGATATAGTTTTGGTTCCCCAGTGATAGTGTGTGTGTTTAGTTTTGACTCTGACCTTTGCCTGGATTTTTGACTCTGCTTCAGCCTATCGATTTTGTACCTCAGCTGCCCTCTTGGTTTTTGCCCTTGACCCTTGCCTAGATTTTTGACTCTGCTACTGCATGATGATTTTGTCTCGGAGTTTCTCGGGGTGCTGCCTTACCAGCAGCTCAGCCTCACAGCGGATGGTCGTCACAATAAGTAGAAGAGCTGGATTAGGGCTGGGATGAGGACTGTGGCGAGGTTTGGGATGAGGTGGGAGGGAAGTAGGTCGAGGCTGCAGGTGGTGAGGTGTGATCTTGACAGATGTGAGTAGAGTTGATCTTTTGTCATGGTGCAAAAGCTTCCGTTGGACGAAGAGGGCTGGGCGGCAATGTGGGAGGGCTGATGGGACAGTGGGCCAAAGCTTTCTCTGATGATATTGATCTTCTGTTTGAAGAAAGAGGCAAAGTCATCATCAATGATGAGAGGAGAGGAAGGGGGTGCAGGGGGATGGAGTAGAGAGTTGAAAGTTTTGAATAGTTGTTTGGTGTTTTGAGACAGAGCGGTTATTAGAGATGAGTAGTAGGCTTGTTTTGCGGCGGTGAGTTTATCCTCGAAGTTAGTGAGGGACTGTTTTTACATGGTGAAGTGCACCGCGGAACGGGGTTTCTTCCATCTCTGCTCGGCAGCCCTGGACGCCTGCCGCAGTTCTTTAGTGAGGATGATGAGCCAAGGTTGCTTGTGTGTGTGGGTTTTGTTGTATGTGAGGGGGGCGGCCAAATCAAAGGCTGTAGTTATTGTGGTGTTATAGAGTGTGGCTACAACGTTGGCGTCATGTGAGGAATCTAAGTCTGCAAGAGGTTGAAGGGACTCCAAGAATGAGTGAAAATCAATAATTTTGAGTTTTCTGCTGAGATGAATGAGTTTCCGGAGAGGGGGGAGCGTAGTAGGAGGGGAAAGGGAGGAGTAAGTCAGGAGGTTATGGTGGGATAGAGTATGGGGTGAGTTTGAGAGGTCAGTGAGGGAGCATAGGTTGGTGAAGACAGTGGCGTAACTTGGAGCTCATGGGCTCCGATGCAAAAGCTCCAACAGGGCCCCCAATTATTGGAAATCTTTAATAGCAATAGCCTTTTTCTATAGGCCAAAGTGACTTTTGGGGCCCCATAGGCTGAAGGGCCTGGGTGCGATTGCAACCTCTGCACCTGTTGTAGTTACGCCCCTTGGTGAAGGCAAAGTCCAGCATGTGGCCATCATTCTGAGTGGCAGAGGAGGACCGGACCATTGAGAAAGCTCAAAGGAGGTGGTCAGCGATAGGAGTCTTGAGGCTTGTTATTATTTAACAAATCCTAGGCCCAAATGCGTAAGCCACATGTGAAATGTCTGAAATGAGTTGTGCACTCTGACCTCCTGCCCCTACACTGTAAAAGCATAAAGTGGCACTCCCTGGCTAGCTCAGTCTTTTATAATGATTGCTTGGCTGCATCATATAACATGTGATGTGAACTGCTGAAGCGATGGCTGAGCAGACCACCTCTGTGCAGGGTTCAATTATGGTACAAAAGACGAGGTTGCAGAAACAAAAGAACAAGTTTATTAACACGCAGGAAAGGTATGTAAATGTAAGTAAACCAGGGATGTGGCATGAGAAGGATAAGTTTACCAAATGACACAGCTTCTAGCTGGGTGTTGCCTAAACTATTACAAGTAATATACAGTACACAACTTTGTAAACACACAACCACACTGCACTAACAACCTTACTGGTCTTTGCTACTCAGGCCTCCCAGATACTCCACTCTGGCTACTGAGGCCTATGCTACATGCACCAAAATAGGACTTACGATACTGCTGAGGGAAACAGGCCAACTCCCAGGAAGAGTTACTTGCAGTACGTACTTCTCCTTACAGTTCAGGGGAGAAAACTGTTCTTTCGCCTTGGCGGTCCCAGAACCTTCTGGATTCTCTGGATGGCGTTTTTCATCACATCCAAACTTGCTGACCAAAGGGGGTTCTCGGTCTACTAATTATTCAGCTGCTCTCAGGGCTTCTTCATGGTCCAGCTTGCAATGTCTTTTACATCTGGCACCTCATCTCTTCCCAAAGCCGAAATACCCAGACACTTCTAGGCAGCATCTCTTCTCTCATACTCTCACAGGCTAGGAACCTTCTCCTGTGTCTCTTCTTCAGCACTTTCAGTCTCAACTTCTCTGCTTCCCACACTTTTGTAACCCGGATCAGTACAACTCCACAATTCAGGGAGGGGGCTCCGACTACTTGACAACACTCAGCACTCAGGGGAGCACTGTCTCTTAAAGTCAAAGCATGCTTAAACCATTCTTATGGATGATACCCTACACTGCAGGGCATTGTGGAGAAGCCCCGTGGCCATGCCTGTGGACAGTTGCCTGCTCAGAGACTCTCAGCAGTCTATGAAGTGGTGCAGGACATTCTTTTTCTATATTGTCCACATAGATAGAATCACAAATTATCCAAATTACCAAGAGCTTGCGAGTTTGAGACAATTCATCCCACAGTCCATTATTCGCAGATTGATTAGTACATCTCTATTAAACAACGGTTACTAAACATTTACCCATAGCCAAGTGTTAGCAGCTCACTTTGACATTAAAATGACTAGAACTGTTTTAAGAGGTTGAAAGGGTGTTAACTACTATTTTAGGAAACCTGATAAAATCTTAATTGTATTTTCAAGAGAATTAGAACATTTCCACAAATATGGCAATTTGAATTTCAAAAGATTTCCAGTTGTTGGCAACTGAGCTTGTATTTATCTAATTTTAAGACCTTCTAAGGACCAGTTATTTTGTTTTTTTTTTAAGTCTATATATGTAAAATCATAACATTTAATCAAGGTGTACTTAGTTTTTCTCATGGCAATATACAGCTGCGGAAGAAATTAAGAGACCACTGCAAAATTTTCAGTTTCTCTGATTTTTCTCTTTATAGATAAATAAAACAAGTTCTTATTCATTTAGAAACAACAATACTCATGTTTTAACTCAGGAAGAGTTCAGAAATCAATATTTGGTAGAATAACCATGACTTTATTTACAGCTTTTCATGCGTCTTGGCATGCTTTCCACCAGTCTTTCAAACTGCTTTTGGGTGACCTTATGCCACTCCTGGCACAAAAATGTAAGCATTTCTTCATGTTCTGTTTCAATTCCATTGTTTTTTTTTTAATGTATTAAATAAATATTTTACTTTTAAAATTAATCTAGACATGTTGGTTGAAAAAACATGCCTCATTCACATCCCTTTTGTTAAGACATCAATGGTGTGCTTGAGAGCATTAGTGATAAAACAGCATCATGAAAACCAAGGAACACATCACACAGGTCAGGGATACAGCTGCAGAGAAATGTAAAGCAGGATTAAGATATACAAAAAATAGCCCAGCTCCCAGAATCTCACTGAGTGTTGTTCAATCCATCATCCAAAAATGCAAGGAGTATGGCACAAATACAAACCCACCAAGACATGGCTAAACTGACAGACCTAGTACAGAAATCACTAATTAGAGAAGCAGTCAAGGAGCCCATGGTCACTCCAGAGAAGCTGCTGAGATGTAAAGCTCAGGTGAGAGAATCTGTCAACAGCTGACTATTAGTAATGGGTGAACCCGAAAAGTAAAATTCGGGGTCTGTACCAGAAACTTAGTGTTGATGCACAGATGCCGAACACATGGGTTTCCCTGAGAAACCCATGTTACAGTTCAGGTCTGGGGGCTGTAAAACAAAGCAAATAATTAATAAACATTATCCTTATATTTACCAGGTCCCGCCATCCTTCCATTGCGCGTTCTGCTGTCTCACTGTCCCGGTCGCATCTACTTTCAGGGCCGCTCATTAACTTCCAAGGATATTCACTGCACTGCTGAGAACTCGGCAGTGTTCACGGTGATGTCAGAAGTCACCGAAGTTCATGGCTCAGCTATGAACATGATTTACCTCTGACTGTTACTGTCAGTCTCAGCCTGCTTGTCTCTCTGGACAAATGCTTGTATGTTCAGAGCAATGAAGCAGATCTGAACTTGCTCTGCCTATGGACTACGTTGAAGGGAAGGGGTTTTTTTTTAAATAAAGATGGAGTCCTTAAATATGTTTTTTGTTTTATTTCTAATAAAAAGTTCTCTGTGTTGTGTTTTTTTCTAATGTTTGCTAGAAATTCATGATGGCCAGGTGTAATTTGGCTTGATGTCATGAATTTTGGGCTTAGTACCAGCTGAGAATACAAAGCTGGCATTAACCCCTTATTACCCAGAGTGCCACCCCCCATCAGAGCGACTGGAAAAGTCGGATAAAGTGCCTGGAAATGGCACTGTAATGAATGCACTATTTTCAGAGGTGGCTGCATGCTGCACTTTTCAGTGTGGGGGGCCCAGTATGCTTGGGTCTTACCATGTTGAGAAAACCAGCCCCAGCTGCCTGGTTTTAACTGGCTGGCAATCAAAATATGGCAGGAGCTCACATAGTTTTTTTTAAATTATTTATGTAAATAATTAAATAAATATATTGGGCTTCACTGATTGCCAGCCAAAGTAAGCCAGGCAGCTGGGACTGGCAGCCTCTAGCTGCTTGCTTTATCTGCACGGAGAATCAAAAATACTGCAAAGCGCTATGTTACTTTTTAAAATGATTTATTTATTTTTACATTACTATGACATCATTCAATCTGTGAAGGGCCTAACAGCCAATCACAGATATTGTGACAGAGAGTGGGCATCTGTGATTGGCTGCTGGAGTAACCTGAAACCAGCCCATACATTCTAGCATCTAAAATGCATGGGATGCTTCCAGGTTACTCCAAAGCCAATTAAAGACACTCATTCTTTCTCACAGTGTCTGTGATTGGCTGTTGGGTCTGTCACACATATTGTTGTGTAAAAATAAATAATTAAACAAAATTACATAGTGCTCTGAGATATTTTTAATTCTCAGCAAAGTTAAAATGGACAGCTTTGGACTGCCACAACCAGCTGCCTGACTTTACCCTGGCTGGTAATCAATATACAGGGAAGCCCAATATTTTTTTTTATTAATGTAAATAACTAATTTAAAAAAATGTGTGGGCTCCCACCATATTTTGATGGCCAACCAGATAAAACAAGGCAGCTGGGGGCTGAGATTCTCTGCATGGTAATGCCCAAGCATTTTAGGCCCCCACGCTGAAAACACAGAGCAGAACAGAGCACACAGCCACCCCTGAAAATGGCGCATTCATCGTTGGAGGGTGGCTGGTTAAAGAGGGGTTAATACGAGCTTTGTATTTTTAGCTGTAAGTAAGCTGAAATTAATGTCATCAAGCCAAATTAGACCAGGCCACCATTCATTTTTACTAAACATTAAAAAAAAAAAAACAACACAGAGAAACAATTTTGATTGGAAATAAAACAAAAAAAACACATTTAGGGACTCTATCTTTAATTACAAAAAAAAACTTCCCTCCAACATAGTCCATAGTCAGAGCAACAAGCAGGCTGAGACTGACAGGGACAGTCAGAGGTTGATCAAGTTTATAGCTGAGCCATGAACTTGGGTGACTTCTGAAGTCACCACAAATATTGCTGACAATTGCTGTGTTTTCAAGTGTGCAGTGAATATCCCCGGAACTTAATGAACGGACCCTGAAGTAGATTTGGCCGGGACAGCAGGACTGCAGGACGCGTGCCTTGGGACCTGATAAGTATAATGATAATGCTTATTAACTATATGCTTTCTTTTACCAACCCCTTGCCACACCCCATTACTGTAAATTCCAAGCTCAGGGTTCGGATGCAAGTTCGATTTATGCCTAGCCCCAAACTCAGATTTTACAAAAATGTCAGGGCGAACCCCCGATCCTGTGCATCCCCTACTGACTATTAATCATCTGCTCCACAAATCTGGACCTTATTTTTATTAAAGAATGACAATAAGAATACCATTTTTCTAAACAAGACAAAAAAAGTATTGTTTGTAGTTTTTTTAAAAAATGTAGGGGACACAGTTATCTTTTGGAGGAAAGTAGTCTGGTGAGATGACACCAAATTAGAACTGTTTAGCTAAATTAAAAACTATGTGTGGCCGAAAATTAATACTGCGTATCAACCTGTACACATCATGCTGTGGGTATGCTTTGCTTCAGCAGTAACACGGTATCTGGTCAGATTTGATGGGTCAAAATACAGGGTAATCCTGGTGGAAAACCTCCTAGAGGCTGCAAAAGTCTTGGGACTGGGGAATAGGTTCACCTACCAGCAGGACCATAAACAAACTGCAAGAGCTAAAATGGAATGGTTTAGATCAGGGGTCTCAAACTGCAGGCCTCGAGGGCCGCACACAGTGCAGGTTTTCAGGATTTCCATAGTATTTGACAGTTGGTAATCAAATGATCAACTGTCAAATCAAAAGGAAAGGCTGAAAACCTGGACTGTGTGCGGCCCTCGAGGCCTGGAGCTTGAGACCCCTGGTTTAGATCAAACATTTTTCATGTGATTGAATATCCCAGTCCAATTCTAGACCTAAATACGTCATCAAGAATCCATGGCAAAACTTGAAAATTGCTGTTCACAGACGTTTTCCATCCAGTAGCACTGACCTACACCTGGTGTGCAAAAAAAAATAAAATTGGGAATATACAGTATATTTCAGCCTCTAAATGTGCAAAGCTGTCAGAGTCCTACCCCAAAAGACTTGCAGTAGTAATTTCTGAATATAAATGGTGAATATAAAATAAATTCACATAACAATTTTCAGATTTATGTTTTTAAATATTTAGAAAATAGTATATAATTTCCTTTGCACTTCACAAACACTTGCTACGTTGTGTTGGTATATTACGTAAAATCCCATTACAATCCATGCATTTAGTGAATGTTCTGGGGGTAATTCAGAGCACAAGGTGCCGTCATAACAAACAAACTACAACAATATATAGACAAATAGCATTTTTCTTTTTCGATTTCAATTCAAAATTGTGTTTTATATGAACTAATGAAGAAGAATATTTTATAATTTGTAGACAATCATTTAAGTTCCTTTTTATATACTGAACAGTGATTATTTTGATTATGGCTACCTTTTGAACCTTGTAGTTTACCACTAGACCTCTCTTTGACTTTAAGCGCACTTCAGCTTAATATTACCACTTGATATTATAAATGTCATAGATCATCTATGACTATTTCTCAAACCCAGCATTTCACTTTCATATTAAAATGCAGAGAGTATTTCTTCATAATTAGCCTTTGGCCATTCCCTTCATTTGACAGATACGTGTTCCATTTTTGTCAGATTACCTTTTTCATCTAAAAAGGACACTGCTGCCTTGTTTACTGGGGAAGAACCAACAAGTCCTGCCAGACCTCTTGAAATATTATGTTGAAAACAGTCTCAATATTAGCACTTATACTTTAATGCTTTGTTAATAGCAATCTAAAAGTGAAGAGAAGCAAAATGTTCCAGAGGTTTTATCTAAAAGGATATAAATAGGGAAAAGATTGTAGATGGTGAGCCATTTATATGGATGCACCAAAATAAAATGGAAATGGTTGGTGATATCAACTTCCTGTTTGTGGCACATTAGTGTATGGGGGGGGGAAACTTTTCCAGATGGGTGGTGACCATGACGGACATTTTGAAGCCGGCCATTCTGGATCCAACTTTATTTTTTTCAATGGGAAGAAGGTCATGTAACACATCAAACTTATTGAGAATTTCATAAGAAACACAATGGTGTGCTTGGTTTTAACGTAATTGTATTCCTTCATGAGATATTTACAAGATTATGACCACTTATAACCTCAATGCCACTGGATATCTGAATCGTCGCAATTTCAGATATCCAGTGACATTGAGGTTTCCATTGATGAAGAATAGCCCCACTATCTTTGTACCCCATATACCACATCATACCATCAATTTTTGTGTTCCAAAAGGCTTGGAGGGATCTATCCACAGTGGGATAGAGTCAGACCAATAGCGGTGGTTTTGTTTGTTAACTTCACCATTCACAAAAAAGTTTGCCTCATCACTCATCTGAAGGCAATTGTCTATGCTGTGAAAATATGAGATGTGCAGCATCTGAAACAATGGATACTGGAAGCCTGTGCTAGCATTTCTTCTGCGGTGTTGCTATCAGTGTGTCAGTCAAGAGTGGGAAAAGAGGGTTGCATTGACAATCCAACACAATGGGCAGCACTTTGAATGCATTTTATAAGTTGTCATAAACTTGTAAATAACTCATGACAGAATAAAGGCACCTTAAAACCAAGCACACCATTGTTTTTCTTATGAGATTCTCAATAAATTTGAAGTGTCACATGACCCTCTTCCATTGAAAAAAATAAAGTTGAATCCAAAGTGGTTGACTTCAAAATGGCCGCCATAGTCACCACCCATCTGGAAAGGTTTTCCTGCTCCCATATACTAATGTGCCACAAACAGGAAGTTAATATCACCAACCATTCCCATTTTATTTAGATGCATCCATATAAATGGCCCTCCCTGTATTTGTTATATCTATGTAAGGTCTGTTTATTACTTTTAATAATGTGAATATGAAATCTTAGGACATGATAATGACATCATGTAGTTTCATAAGTCCTGATTATTACATCATAACACCATAATACTTCATAATAACCTAATTTAATATTATAATGGCATCATACACATTTAATGACATTAAAAGACTATAATATTGCATCGTATCACATGATCCCTTCATTATAACATAAGATATGCTTATAGGGATTTTGTGAGCAGGTTTTTGTTATGTAAATTGAGGGCAGCATGCTATAGGGGATTAAAACACAAAGATTAACTATGCCTCTCTTATCAGGCCGTGTGCTATTGTATATATAAATTAAAGGCTGATTAACATTACTGGACCTACATTCCTAAATCTAAATGCTCTGATTGATACAAAATGGTTGCAGCCAGTAATTTGAAAGGGAACTACAGGGAGATAAAAACATTTTGTACTGTTCCTGCCCTTTTAAATGATGAATCAGAGCTGGGCACTACAGTTCTAGGATCTTTAGATCACTTATAAATCAATAAAATATCTACCCCTCAGCAATCACCGCTCCATTTGGGGACAGAAATTCAACCTCATGCTGCAGCAGTGGCAGGAGGTGTTGTGGGCATGGACTCTGGGGGCTCCAAAATCATCTTATATTCTTGCCCCCTCATACTTCTCTATGAACAGGTGGCATTGCCGCCGGCCCCATGGTCACACTACAATCCTGCCCCTGATTTACCATCCTATGTAATGTAAGAACAAGGGTGTTCTCCCTTTAAATAACAATTATGTCATCAAGCAAATATAAATGCGCAATATGATTCTCTCCTATACAATGATATGATGGTACATAATGTTTACTGACATGTATCAGGCTAGGAACAGAGGCAAAGCATTATATTAATTGTTTTAGCACTGCCTTGTTCTCCTTTCCCCATATAAACTTGGTGGCTTCCTGTCCCCTGAAACCTTAGCACTACGCATGACTGAATTTCTCTGTCCCCAAAGGGAGGGGTGAGGGCTGAGAAGCAGATATGATATGATTTTATTAATTTATAAGTGATCTATAGATCTGCTTCATCATGTAAGAGGACAGGAACAGTACAAAAAATGTATGTTCCAAGAGTTCCGCATTTAGTTAAACGTTGTTGGATTCAGAGTCTCTTTGCCCTCATCATGCCGCTTACAGATAAGGTCGCAAAAACCTGCAGACAGATTCCCTTTAAGACATTGAAATGTATGACATAAAAATAATTGTTATGAAATCAAAGGTTCATAATGAAGTCATCAATCATTTATAATATTTATGACACTATAGCACATCATTATGGCATGGGAAATCATGAAATATGACAATAGCAAAATAGCGTAAATGGTTGACTCAAAACAACAAATTGTACATTGTAGACAAAGTTTTATCCAATGAATGATATGTTGTAAATGTTTCTGAAAGATCAGATATTCTACCCAATTTTTCGGTATTAGTTTGCACTGAAGACACCTGGACATGCTAAGCATAACAAGCACTTACAGCTCATAACCTAGCCTCCGCTTGTGTGACTGATATACATAATGGCATCTGTAGTGTCTCTTAATTTATTATTGTGGTGAAGCCTGATAGATCTGTCTCATGTCCTTTTAATCAGAGACGTTTGTTTGTAAAGTGACCAATGTAGTCATCTTGCCTTCTCTTGTAATCAATAATCTGTTAAAAAATAGAGAATCATTTGAAAAGTGGTGAATTAAAGGAGCATTAGGAACTCCGATTTTGCATTACTTTGATTAAAAGCGAAACGCTGTGCCAAATGAGGCTAATCAGCCATTTCTGCTCTAGGACTTACAACATTTCTGCCAGCTGTTGGCAATAATTGTGTTCAATAGAGAAGACAACGAGTCATATTTTTTCTTGCTGCTTCTATTGATAAATGCTGAACTGAGATCTTAATACAAGACAATTAAATTATGAAGACATTTTTATTTAGAAGCAAATAAAGTATTCTGCAGATTTGAACAACGGAATCAGTGAATTGCAAAGTAAGACTCCTACAAGGTTTTTTCATTGAGTTATAGGTTGAATACAGTGTACCTGACTGTGTGTTCTTAAAGCTTTATCATCAAATAAAGTAAATGATATTTATATCAATAGTCAACAATCAATTAATAGATTTTATAAAAGCCATTTAAAGCTGTGTTTGATGGTAATTTTTTATTATGGTATAGAAAGGTGGTATTTTGTAGGTATTAAATACAGGGCTGGAGTAAGCCAAACTTTCATTCCGACTCCGACTCCTGAATTTCCCTGACTCCAACTATATCTCCAACTCCGACTCCTGAATTTGCCTAACTCCGACTCCAACTCTGACTCGACTCCTCAACTCCAACTCTGACTCCTTCGTACATGGTTCATTGTTAGGTGATAAATTTGTTGTACTACAATGTGAACATCAGGTTTTTAATCATTATTATGATTCAAGCAGGGGCGGACCCAGACTGTAGTGGGCCCTGGTGCAAGAAATTTTTCAGGGGCCCCCCCCCCGCCCCTCATAGTGGCGATAAAGTACTGCACAAATCCTGCTCCCCCCCCCCCCTCAAATCATGTTGGTGGCTGTGCACTGCAGTGCTGTGTTCACAGTTTCCCTCCCACCAGGCACCAGACCAAAGCCCTGCTCCGGGGCTCTTACCTGGCTGGAGCCCTCACAGTATCCTCAATCAGCTTGCAGCTTGCTCACCGCCGGGTCGTCTCATTGTCTTCCGACTTCTGGAGGGGGTGTGATGCCTGCCTCCACGGAAGAGCCGGAAGTGAAGCAGCACCGACCCTCCCAGCCCCCTCTGCCTCAATGCTGTTGCTCCACCAGCAACCCCCCCTCCCTCCCCCCTTCGCACTACTGATAGCAGCGCCGCCCGCAGCCAGCACTTCACCCCCGGGACTCAATGTAAGAAAAGAGCCGCGGGTGTGCAGCGCGACGCTGCTGGCACATGATATGACACTGTGACAGCACCATGGGCGCAATGCCAGCACAGCAGTGCCGCGGGTGCGCAGCGCTGCTGACACCCGAGTGCAGCCTCCTTCTGTATGTCAGGGGGGAACGGACCTACCGCTGGAGCCTCAGGGGCCCCCTAGGTGGCCTGGGCCCTGGTGCAACTGCACCAGTTGCACCACGGTAGTTCCGCCCCTGGATTCAAGATATTTAGATAGAACATTAAAATAATTAATGATAATATCCATCAAATTCTGCATTGAACTATGTACCCATTTCATTATGTATTTTAGGAGCCGGAGTGAGTCCATTCTCTACCAATTCCAACTCTGACTCTGACTCCATTAAAATGGGCTCTGACTTTGACTCCACAATGCCGACTCCTCAGCACTTAAATAGTTCATATGTGTGGTAGATCCACACACTAAGCAGGTTTCAATGTACAAATAGGAACACTTTTTATTTGACTTTTCAACTCTTTTATTAAACTTCATAAACCAGCCTGAAAGGAAAGCAAACAAAACAAGAACAGCCTTTCTGACACAAAAGAAAACAAAAGAGCATAATCACAGTCTGTATATAATAACTGTGGGTTCCACCCACTAAGGTTCGGGATCCACTCTGCTCAATCAGAGTATCAAGGTAGAGGTCTGCTTCCTCCACAACAAAGAACTTTGAGTCATTCCAGAAGCTTTGCTTTGAACCACACCTTGGGTGGTGATATGGTGAACAGCTGTCCCACTCGTCTCTTTAGCTGTTCACAAGAACCCAAGCCAGTTAAAAGCAATATAACGCTCTCAGCATCTAATATGCTGGAGCATTATATCCTGGTTCATATCACTGAGTCTAATAATCTCAGCAACATATAAAGTAGTTCCCCTTTTGGACTTTACTAGTGATCACCTTCTATGTGGTTTCAACAAGCTTTTCATAAATCAGAAGTACTAGTGTTTTTAATAAAATGTGCAATATATCTTATAGAGAAATATCCTTCTCATCCACATGCATCGTTAACTTATCATTCACTCTAAAAAATTGTAAAATTCATTTTAATGAAAACAAGATGAACTACCAACTCACAGACGGATCAGATTTTAGCTACTTATTGAAGTGTACAGAGAGGGAAGAAGGAAGACGAGAGTGAAATAGGCTGAGAGACAGATTGGGCTGCAGCTTTGTAGTAATTATTTTATTTAACCCCAAAGCTGGATTTACAGCTGCACTGTTCAGCTCTGCTTTTGGACAGGAGATCAGAAATCCCACATTTCTGTGTGTACTGTGAATGGGAAACTTAATAGTAGCTTGTCTCAGGAGACAACTGAAAATTAGAGGCACACACACACAAACCTAAAGGGGGGTTGTCCTATTTTATGTTGAAAGTGTGTACTCACTCTGTGACTTCTGAATCCTGACCCTGTGGGGAGACACTTCAATATTCAGGATTCATCTGTGTTGTCAGTGAGAGCAAAGCGTCACATGATTGCAAGTATGCAGTTTGCATACATGAATTCAAGTGCCAAATAGAAGTGCTTGACATTGCTCGATACATATTCTGCCACTGTGAAATAACACTGTATTAAAACCCACAATTCATTCATTTGACTTTTCAGGTTAAAAGAATTGTCTAGTGCTGTAGTAAGTTTGCACGGTTACAGTGTGTGCAATTTCCATTTCAGGATTCTCAGATATTGCCAGCTAGAGCTGTGATAGCAAGATTAGGATTTGCATATTTTTGACCACATTCTTGCTTGGCATTGGCCAATTCACTTTCATTGTATTCACTTCACGTGACCTCATGTATGCAAATCGCATAACTGCTGAAAATGGGGGAAATAGCCCCAGGGACAGATTGTGTTGCAGGTTTGTTGTACTTCATTACAGAGCTGAATTCACACCTGCACTGTTCAGCTCTTCTTTTGGACATATGCTACATAGATACAGTATAGCAGAAATCTATGTGTACTATGAATGGGAAAAGAGTCCATCGAGATTTAAGAGATTGCTAATTAGAGCCATACACATGGGAATTTAAAGGGAACCTGTCAGGTGGTTTATGCCCTCCAGCTATCACTATCTGTAGCTGCAGCTTTATAATACCAGTCTAATCATCCCTGTCTGAGCTCATAGTGTAATGTGAAAGGTGGAAAAAGAGCATTTATACTCTTACATTTCAGTCTACCCCTTGGAGGAGGGGGACTGTCTGGGAGTATAATAGTTAACTCACTATTAACTTGGAAGGCTAAAGGACATGTGTGATGTAACGATCATGTGACCATAGTGGGTGGAGCTAAGCCAGCAAACATATTATGTTCTATGAGACAGTCTCCGTCCTCCAAACTGGGGACTGACTGCCTCATTACATTAGGAAATGTAAGTGTATAAATGCTTTTCTTTCACCTTTCACATTACAATATGAGCTCAGACAGGGATGATTAGATTAGATTAGAATAGTATTATGAAGCTGCAGGTTCAGACATTGATAGCTGGGTAGGCATAAACGACATGACAGGTTCCCTTTAAAGAGGTTGTCCTGTCTTTTGGTGAAGGTCTGTAGTCACTATGTGAAAGCAGACTTCTGAATCCTGATTGTGTGCAGATTTACCCACAAACACACTTTACATCCACAAATGTAAATATTTTATTGTGATTGTATGAAATATACCAGCACAAAGTAGCAAGTATTTGTGGAGTGTAAAGGAATACAATATACCGTATATACTCGTGTATAAGCCGAGTTTTTCAGCCCAAAAATTGGGCTGAAAAGTCCCCCCCTCGGCTTATACACGAGTCACTCGGTATGCTGTGGGGGGGGGGCTGCACCGGTGGCTGGAGGAGGCAGGAGGGGGCCGCGGTGACCGCAGGTGGTCACGTGGGGCCGCCTCATTAGTGCAATGAATATGCACGGCATCCCCCCGTCCATCAGCGGGGGGGGGATGCCGTGCATATTGCACTACACAGGCCCCCACCAGTAACATACAGCCCCCCCTCCTTAGTATGTCCCCCCCAGGCTGCGGCACCTGTTAAAATAACAAACTTTAATACATCACCTTCGGGCGCAGCTCCTCCGCTCCTCCGGTCCCGGCTTCTTCTTCTTGCTTCCGGTGTCATGTGACCGGGAGCAGGAGATGACGTCATTTCCTGCGCGCGGTCACAGAAGCCGGCACAAGAAGGAAGAAGAAGCCGGGACCGGAGGAGCGGAGGAGCTGCGCCGGAAGGTGATGTATTAAAGTTTGTTATTTTAACAGGTGCCGCAGCCTGGGGGGGGACATACTAAGGAGGGGGGGCTGTGCGTTACTGGTGGGGGTCAGTATACCACCACTGGGGGGCCTGTATACTACCACTGGGGCTGTACATACCTCTGGGGCTGCTGTATACTACCACTTGGGCTGTATATACCTCTGGGGCTGCTGGATACTACCACTGGGGCTGTATATACCTCTGGGGCTGCTGGATACTACCACTGGGGCTGTATATACCTCTAGGTCTGCTGTATACTACCACTGGGGCTGTATATACCTCTGGGGCTGCTGTATACTACCACTGGGGCTGTATATACCTCTGGGGCTGCTGGATACTACCACTGGGGCTGTATATACCTCTGGGGCTGCTGGATACTACCACTGGGGCTGTATATACCTCTGGGGCTGCTGTATACTACCACTGGGGCTGTATATACCTCTGGGGATGCTGGATACTACCACTGGGGCTGTATATACCTCTGGGGCTGCTGTATACTACCACTGGGGCTGTATATACCTCTGGGGCTGCTGTATACTACCACTGGGGCTGTATACTACCTCTGGGGCTGCTGTATACTACCTCTGGGGCTGCTGTATACTACCTCTGGGGCTGCTGTATACTACCACTGGGGCTGCTGTATATACCCTTGGGGCTGCTGTATACTACCTCTGGGGCTGCTGTCTACTACCTCTGGGGATGCTGTATACTACCACTGGGGCTGCTGTATATACCTCTGGGGCTGCTGTATACTAACTACTGGAGCTGCTGCTGTATATACCACTGGGGCTGCTGCTGTATACTACCACTGGGGCTGCTGTATGTACCTTTGGGGCTGCTGTATACCACACTGCTGGGGGCTGTATACCTGTGCTGGGGTCCACCCTCGGCTTATACACGAGTCAATAGGTTTTCCCAGGTTTTGGGGGCAAAAGTAGGGGGGTCGGCTTATACACGGGTCGGCTTATACACGAGTATATACGGTATATTTTCTAAGTGTCTTAAAGAAAGATCTGAAAATTGTGATGTGCATTTTCCTCTTTTAGCTTGATACCCTAAATAAAATCCTCAGTGACCAATCACCTTTAGAAATCATGTAATTAGTAAATTAAGTCCACCTGTGTATAATTTATTCTCAATATAACTGCAGCTGTTCTATGAAGGCCTCAGAGTTTTTGTGAGATCATCAGGAATGAAACAGCATCATGAAAACCAAGGAACACTCCAGCCAGGTCAAGAATAAAGTTGTGGAGGAGAGTAAAGCAATTGCATCATGTAGGCAGTAATTACTCATTAAAACAACGAAGGACAATTGCATTTAACCCCTTTCCCAACCCATGACGTAGATGTTCAGGTCATGGGTGGGCTCCCAACTTTAATGTCAGTTCTGGTGCTCAGCTCACATCATTCACCCGACATCTTAGCTGATCTCATTTGCTGAGACGTGGGGCTAAAAGCACCGATCGGATCCGCGATCCAATCAGTGCTGTGAACCCTTTAGATCACGCTGTCATTCACTGATAAGATAAGATTGCGGGATCTCCGGCTGTCATATGATAGCCTGGGGTCCTACAGTGACCCCAGATGTTATCAGGGTTCACTTCCTGTGAGTGGTTGGCAAGCACTGCCAACCACTCACAGTAATCATTTTGCCATGTTCCGATGTGCTGCAGCTCATCGGATCATGACACAAGTGGTCGGACTGTGCAGCATTGTGACACCCTATGGGGCAGTGTAAAATAAAGAATGAATGAAAAAATAAAGTTTTTAAAAATATAAAAAAAAGACAAAAGTTCAATTCACCCCCTTTTGCACCATTTAAAATAAAAGTATTAAAAAAATAAATAAACACATATTTGGTATTGCCGCATTCAGAAATGCCAGATCTATCAAGATATAAAATCAATTAATCAGAGATGTAAACTGTATATTGGAAAAAAGGTCCAAGTGCCAAAATAACGTTACGTTTGGTCGCTGCAACATAGTAATAAAATGCAATAACAGGCAATCAAAACAGTGCATCCACCCAAAAGTGGTATCATTAGAAACCTCAGCTCAAGCAGCCCCAGATCCCAAAAAATGAGTACGCTACGGGTCACGGAACATGGTGCAAAAAGTGTGATTCTTTTTTGTTTCAAACGTCTGGATTTTTTTTCACCACTTATAAAACAGTAAAAGTATACATGTTTGATATCACTGAACTCGTAATGACCTGAGGCATCACACTGTCATGTCAGTTTTACCATATACTGAACATACTGAATAAAAATAAAACAAAAAGCAAACATGTAATTGCACTTTTTTTTGCAAATTCACTGCACTTGGAATTTGTTTCTCATTTGTCTGTACACTATATGGTGAAATTAATGATTTAATCTGAAAGTACAACTTGTCCTGTACTTTCATCTTCTTTACCTCTGCAGTTATTCAACATATTTCTGTCTAGAGTATTAGTCCAATGTTTTACGGCTTTATCTTCCTGTCATTTTGGCTGCACTGTAAAGCTCTGACAAATATTTACTATCCTAAAATCATCCTGAAGTGGCTGCTGCATTCCCTGCATACACTTTTGTACAGGCTATTTAAGTCCTTGCAGATTGACTGCTTTATCTCTGTGTTGAGATAGTTGCAATACATTATGAAAAAGCCCATGAAGCTGCTCCTGGGGTTATGTCAGCATACAGCAGTTGATGCACTCTTCCGCAATGTGTATTTGGGGCTTCCCAATGTAGTATAGTAAATATTTTCAATATTTAGGGACACATTTCATTTTTTTTGCATATTCGAAGGACCCAGTGTATTATTTTATATTCAAGGAAAAAAGTTTTTTTATACTGTTTGATCATTTGTTAAAAAATATTTTGGTAGGGATCCCCTAGGTATTTTCTTTCACTAGAAGTGCTGCAAGCTGTACATTTTTTTTTAAATATTGCATTAGAATTTGTAAAGGATGTCCAAGGATGCAAAAAAAGACAACCGATGGCATATATTATTGGCGTTTCGCAAATTTTCTGATTAAAATTTTAGTGCATGCTAATATTTACTCTGAAAGTACCGTCACACGGTGCGACGGCCCCAGAGATGTCGACGGGCGGGGAGCGTGCACGTTTTTGGCACCGTCCCTTATTTACATGGGGCGACACCTCCGGTGATGCACCGCTGATCTGACTGGCGGCATCGACGCCGGGGTGTCTCAAAACACCAGCAGCGATGCAGTACAATGGGAGCCTATGACTCCCATCACCTGTCGGATCGCCGTTGGCCATTTGCATGGGGCGATGTGTACACCGCCCCATATCGCTTGCGATATATCGGACATGTCGGAGCACTGCTCGGAAACCAGGCGACCACTAAAAGGCGTCGCCATCGCCTATTTACATTAGGCGATGCAGGGGCGATATCGGTGTCGCCCTTGCATCGCCTAAGAAATCGGCGGAGCTGTCGCCACGTGTGACGGTACCCTAAGATCTGCAACCATTTCACTGTTTAACACTTTTTATTTGAGCACCATAAGGTGTGACATTTTGAGCTTTCTCTTGTGGAAATTTTCTGAAAAGTGGGTGGAGTTTAAAAAGTTTAAACGATGTTGGCATACGACAGGCAAATTCAATGCAGTCATTGTCTGCGCCGACCACAGGAAGCCAGAAGTAGACGGAGGAGCGCGATGGCAGCGGCGGGGACGGCGGCGACAGGACAGTGATAAGTATAATCATCTTCCTTTACAGGTTTGCGGAGCATGGGGGGAGCCCTGGATACTGATGGGGGGGCCTGTATACCTCTGGGGCTGCTGCTGTATATACCCCTGGGGCTGCTGCTGTATATACCCCTGGGGCTGCTGCTGTATATACCTCTGGGGCTGCTGCTGTATATACCTCTGGGGCTGCTGTATACTACCACTGGGGCTGCTGTATATACCTCTGGGGCTGCTGTATACTACTACTGGGGCTGCTGTATATACCTCTGGGGCTTCTGTATACTACCACTGGGGCTGCTGTATATACCTCTGGGGCTGCTGTATACTACCACTTGGGCTGCTGCTGTATATACCACTGGGAAGGCTGCTGTAACACTGCTGGGGCCTGTATATACCACTGGGGAGGCTGCTGTATACCACACTGCTGGGGGCTGTATACTACCACTGGGGAGGCCTGTATACCACTGGGCCTGTATACCACACTGCTGGGGGCTGTACACCTGTGCTGGGGTCCATCCTCGGCTTATACACGAGTCAATAGGTTTTCCCAGATTTTGGGGGCAAAAGTAGGGGGGTCGGCTTATACACGGGTCGGCTTATACACGAGTATATACGGTATTCAAATTCTATTTTGTTATAGCTAACAGCAGTTATTTATTAACCCGGGTGTAGCCGGGTAGTACAGCTAGTATGTATATATATATATATAACTGTCCGTAGAAAAAACTGGTGGCACTCACCGTTCCAGTGGTAGATCCTTTATTAAATGACCCTTCCATCAACAGTCAGGATGGTCAAAGCGGGGAGAGGGAGTGGGGATTCAGCGGACGACAGCTGCCATTTCGTGGTGTGACCGCTTCAACGGGTCCAGATCATAGCATGTGACGTCAATTCCTCCTACTTAATAGGGAGACTTTCCGACACGTCACTGCCTTGTTAAACAGGTGCACATTAAAGACACAATCAGAGATCACATGAAATGTCATTTTACACTCCAGCAAATGATTTCAGACATTAAAAACACATACTCACAATTAGTATCAAAAATAAGCAGAAAAAGGACAAGGAAGAAAAAAGTAGTTATATTAGTACAGTTGCCTGGGATACCAGCTGTCTGGCTCTATATATATATATATACTTTTTTATGTTGTCCAAACACTGGTGCATCTTATAGTCAGGTGTCTTTTATAGTCTTAAAAATCTGGTAAGCAGCATTTAAATCATGCATGTCTGCTTTACTATAGTAAGAGCTTCAGGGAGTAAATGAAATGTTACTCTCCTTGTAGCCGCTTGCTTCTAGTTATCTCTGCAGTGTGGGGATCAGTTATATACAGCTCACTGCATAATGAGCACAATTCTTTTAATTACCCAGAACTTTCATGGACAGCCTGCTCTGCACACACACTGCAGAGTGGGCTACTAATTAAAGTGCCGGGGTGTAAACTGAAGTGGGCTCACTGTGTACTGAGCAATGCATGCAACAGCTTCCTGTACCACCCCGATGGCTGGACATTGGTGGCCATAGGGAAGATACATGATCTTGTTCATTTTCTCCACATATTTGCTAATCCACTAAGGCAGGCACATATGACTTAAAGGCTATTTACCTGCAGACAACCAATATATCTGCAGATAAACAGCATTTCTGTACATGACAGGTTCGCCTTTAACTGTTATGATATTCTGTTCACAATTATATAATTACAAAGAAGAATCTTTGTCTTAAACAAACAAAACATAAATTCCTGCTCTTTATTGTACTACAGATGGAGTAGCAGCATGACAAAAGTGCGTGCTGTGTCAAGGCGCCGTTCATTGTTTTTATACTTGGAAGTTTGGATGTGTTTATGTGCTTGCTGACTTGTCTGGTTGTTCCGGCCGATTTTAGCTTAAAATGCAAATATTTATTAAGTATTAATTTGGTTTAAATCAGAATTTTCTCAATCTGCATCACTGCAGTCATTTTAGTGCTTAAAGGGATCCTGTCACCCCCAAAACACCTATAAACCTATTAAAACCTGTCCCTACAGCATATTAACACTTTCCCTACACTCCTTTTACCTCCTAAATGCACATAATGAAAGTGAATAAAAACGTTTTTACAGTACCTCATTACTCATGATAATGAGTGACTATGCTATTCATAGTCACTCATCCAGACTGCCCCTCTTCATACTATCACGCCTCAATAGGCGTGATCTTCATCATGGATTCAAACTGCAGCCTCTCTGCGCGCCTCCCCGCTGTGTCCTGTGTCTGCCCGGCTTCAGCGTGGGGCTGTATGACGCGACCCGCGTCATTTCCGGAGCCGGGTGACGTATTTACAGCCGCGCCGCTGTGTCAGCGTCAAAATGCGCACCGCGCATGCGCATGCGCATGCGCAGTGCGGGAATTGAAGCTAACAGCGGCGCGGCTGTAAATACGTCACCCGGCGCCGGAAATGACGCGGGTCGCGTCATACAGCCCCACGCTGAAGCCGGGCAGACACAGGACACAGCGGGGAGGCGCGCAGAGAGGCTGCAGTTTGAATCCATGATGAAGATCACGCCTATTGAGGCGTGATAGTATGAAGAGGGGCAGTCTGGATGAGTGACTATGAATAGCATAGTCACTCATTATCATGAGTAATGAGGTACTGTAAAAACGTTTTTATTCACTTTCATTATGTGCATTTAGGAGGTAAAAGGAGTGTAGGGAAAGTGTTAATATGCTGTAGGGACAGGTTTTAATAGGTTTATAGGTGTTTTGGGGGTGACAGAATCCCTTTAACCAATCACTAATTTAGTAATATAATTGACTCATTTTATTTCAAAGGTTCTATTATGTTTAGGATACCAATCATAAAGAGTAAGGGCGGCTTCACACTGCGGCGTGATCCGGTCCGGGGCTGTCCGGGATGCCCCTGACAGCCGCGGACTAGATCAGCACACAGGACTGGTGGGCTAATTTGCCCTCCGGTCCGGTATGCAGGCGCACACAGTTCCCACTGCTGATAAGTCAGGACCGCGGCGCCGCAGTCCTGACCTGTCAGGGGCTGCAGCTGTGTGTGCTGCACACTGGACCGTAGGGCATATTAGCCCCCCAGTCCTGTGTGCTGATCTGGTCCGCGGCTGTCAGGGTCATCCCGGCAGCCCCGGACCGGATCACGCTGCAGTCTGAAGCCGCCCCTAGGCTGGGTACACATAGCATTTACATTCAGTTGCTCTGTCGGTCTTTATGTCTGCAAAAAATTAGAGAGAGTGGGAGCGCACTAAGGCGGTAAATGAGGGACACCAGCGTGTTATTAACAAAGGTTATCCACTCACCTGGTATGGTTGTGAGAGTCACAACCACCTGTAGAAGTTTTGGCCGCTGCAGATCCCGGGATGCAGATACATACAGTATAGGAGAAAAAGAGCCGGGGTTTGTCCGCGCTAGACCACAGGGTCTAGCACGGACAAACCCCGACTCTTTTTCTCCTATACTGTATGGGTCTTTATGTCTGAAACCCCACAAAATGAGATTCAGGCGAATGCACCAATGGGGTCATTGAGTATAGTGATGCATATAGTCACAGTGTTCTCTGTCATGCAACATCCACTGAATTTAGTTGCAAACACTATGTGAACTGAGCCTAACTAAACTCTTGAGAGTTTTTTTTAAGCTTTAAACTATTTTGACTCATTGTGTCTTTTTGCTGTGTCCTTTAAAAAACAAATTACACCAACAACATACAGTGTTTTGTGAAAGTATTCGGCCCCCTTGAACTTTTCAACCTTTTGTCACATTTCGCGCTCAGGCATAAAGATATAAATTTTAATTTTTTGTGAAGAATCAACAACAAGCGGGACACAACCGGGAGGTGGAGCAAAATTTATTGGATATTTTTAACTTTTTTAACAAATAAGAAATTGAATCTTGCACTCATTAGAATTGAAACTACATCTACTATAAATCTTACTGCACCACAATGTACTAGGTTCACCATAGCAGTATGGTAATTATGGGCATCTCTATGACCACATGAAACAATAATGGTTTTCTTGTATTTTACTAAGTAGACTTTAAGTCAGAACTATGCTAACAGAGTATAAGGGGTAAGTTTTTCTCCTTGTGGAGAGTGACACACCTGATCTAGCATGCCAATAATGAGGAGATTTAAAAGCAGCAATGCTCTTCTGGTAAATAAAATATGCCAATTATCTCTTCAGAGGGCAAGCAGACTTGAACTCTCGTGCCACCTATTGGAAGTAACAAAATGAAAAATCAAAAGCAACCCCTTCAACGAGCCTTGTCGTATAACTTGGGATTTATACCAGATCAAACCTGTATTTGCAGACATGGTTTTGGGGTATTTGCCCTCATCAGAAAAAGTATGAGAGGTTAAGTGGTGTCTAAGGTTAAAGCTTTTCTCCCTGTGGAGCATGACAAACCTGATCTGTCATACCAACAATGAGGAGACTTAAAAGTCGCAATGCTCTTCTGGTAAATAAAATTAGCAAATTGTCTCTTTAGAAAGCAAGTAGACTTGAACTTTAGTGCCACCTATTGGAAGTAGCAATCCTAAAAATCAAAAGCAACCCTTTAATGAGCCTTGTCATATGACAAGATTTATACCAAATCAGAAACTCAATTTGCAAACACAGTGTTTTGGGGTATTGACCCTCATCAGTGCAAATTATGAGATTTGATCTGTATGCGTGAAAGGCTAAGTGGGGTCTAAGTGGTAAGCTTTACACCTTGTGGAGAGTGAGACAGCAAATCTAGCATACCAGTAATGATGAGACTTAAAAGCCGCAATGCTCCTCTGGGAAAAAATCTGCAAATTTTCTTTTAAGAGAGGAGGTAGTGCAATTTATTGGAAGTAGCAAGCCTAAAACTCAGAAGTTATTTTTGACTTTTAGGATTGCTACTTCCAATAGATGGCACTACAGTTCAAGCTTACTTCCTCTTGGAAGAGACAATTTGCATACCAGGATCCAATAATGCATGTACAACTTTACACTCCACATTAAGGCTATGTTCACAAATTTAATTTTAGCAGCTTTTTTTTCAGTATTTATTTATGCAAATTAAAAGCTGCTTCCAGCACCAGAAAAATATAAGTGAAAGCTATCAAATGGTACTTTTTGGAAAACTGCAGCATGTCAATTCCTTCAGAATTTTTGCAGTGATTTTTGTCACCCATAGAAAGCAATGAGTAAGTGCAAAACACTGCTATCAGTCAATGCAATGTTTTGGGTGAAAAAACGCAGGTACAGCAGGATGTGAAACCCATTTGTTTTTGTGATTTTCCAAAGGATGTACCATTATGTCTTGGTATGTAGGTATCCTCAAATGACCAATGTTGTAAGTAAACAATGCCCAACCAATTCAATACTCTACCAATATGTAAAAGAAACACTCCCATCAAATTTTTTATCCTCTTAAAATATTGTTGGCATCATATTATATGACATGGTGTTATTTCAACTACTCATTTTGCCTTTCTACCCAGTAAATTGTTCTCTTTGCTCTGTTCTATGTAGAAACCAGCTTGAATCTTTCTCTATTCAACTGCTAAACTAGCTGCTTTGCTCTTCCCCCTTCCAGGAACTTTTGCAATAATAACACATGCAGGGAAAATAGACTTCCTGTTTCTAATCACGTGATGTCAAAGACCTAATAGAAAATTGAAAAAATAACTGGGTGGAAGTGCAAAATGAGCAATTCTATGTAAACATTGCTATATAATATGACATTTGGAATGTATAAAGAAGATAAAAACTTTGCCAAGAGTGCTTTTTTAAGTAAACAATACCAGACCATTTCAGCTACCCCCTGCTGCTGTTTTTAAATTTGTATTTTATTGTGAATTAATGTAACCTTAGTTCACGGTTGTGGTTCATACTTGAATCCAGTTTTTTTTATTCAGCATAGTTACTATTTTTTCGGACATAAAAAACATAACTTTTTTCTCTCATGTACAAATTGCCTTTTTTTTCAAAAATTGTGTGGCTTCACATACATCTTGCATTGGAGTCCTTACACCTTGTATTGTTCTTGCTTGCAAGGTGGAAGCAAAGCTGAAACCCTGAAGAATGCAGAAAGAAAAACCTGCATTTGGCTTGTACCTTTCCCCCCCCAGATAGATCAGATTTTGTTGCATTAAAAAAGAAGTTTGAATATATCCTGTGTTTAGAATCTACACATAATTTTTTAAAGAGAATAGTTAATTTAGTCAAATCTGCTGCAAGCTGACCCATATCCATAAGCCTGAGCAGAGCATTGACTACCAGGGGTGTAACTACAATGGGTTAAGGGGTTGCTGAATAGTAGCGTTATTCGGGCTACTCGCTACTCTCGAGTACTTATGTGTACTCGGGAGTAGCGAGTAGTCCTAATACTTTCGCAGTGTATCTATAGATACACTGCCAAAGTAGCCTAAAAGTGAATAAAAGTTGATAAAAAATAATAAAATTACATACTCACCTTCCGACGCCTGCATCGGGACCGGCAGAGAAGACATCCGATCGCTGGACAAGGACCTGTCACTACCAGCCAATCAGATGGCCGGTAGCAATCTGGCCAATCAGATGGCTCCACGTCACAACCACATGATCGCTAGCGGCCACCTGATTGGCCAATTTGCAAGGTCCTAGATGTACTGTCAGGACCTTGCAAACTGGCAATCAGTGGCCGATAGCGATGACGTAGTTGTGACGTGGCGCCATCTGATTGGCCAAATCGCTACCGGCCATCTGATTGGCTGGTAGCTGGTTGTCTCGCGATTGGATGTCTTCTCTGCCGGTCCCATGCAGGCGTCGGAAGGTGAGTATGTAATTTTATTATCTTTTAACAACTTTTAATCACTTTTAGGCTACTTTCGCAGTGTATCTATAGATACACTGCGAAAGTATTAGGACTACTCGCTACTCCCGAGTACACATAAGTACTTGGAGAGTAGCAAAGTAGCCCGAATACCGCTGCTATTCAGCGAATACCGAATAGTACCGAGTATACTCGCTCATCCCTAAGGTATTTATACTCGCTATACTAGCAACAAGTAGCAAGTAGCGGTACCTACTCGTTGCGAGTATAGCGAATACGAATATTAAGGTACTCGCTCATCCCTAGAGCTTTTTCATCAGTGCCCATAAGCTTCAATTTACGCCACTGTTAACTACATAGATCTTTCCATGTTCTGAAGGGCATAGGATGACTGATTTTAATAGACGCCATGTAATGTGGTGGCACCGTTACATGTGAAAAATAGAGAGCTAATTTCTAATGATACTTAAACCTTTTAAAACTGAAAATCACCGGAGAATAATTATTCCATTTACATATAAATTTGTGAATGTCATATAAACATTTATAGTTACTATGATGCAAAGTTAACTGATTATTATAAATCCTCATAACAATATTACAACACAGTGTAAAATGTTAGATAATGTGATAAGAAAATATGAGTCCATTTTGCTGATCTTTAATTGATCTTTTATCAAGAGATTAAACAACAGTATTTAGAGAAATCCTTTTCATTTCTTCATTTTTCTTATATAAACCTGTATTATTACAAGGGTTCTGTGGGCATATTATAGTGTAGAGGAGGGTCATCATTATCAGGTCAGTGGGGGTTCAATATAGGGAACTCGATAGAACAGGTTTAATCTATAATGTAATTAAAGCTTGTGCTGCACCACTAAGGTATATCCATGTAATGCATTTCTCATAGAATCGGCTATAAGTATTGCACAGAAGAATGTACCACCTTTATATTTTGTAGAAATGTAATGTAGAAATGTAAATCATGTGATGCTACATATTCTTTTTATTCTAATCTGAATGTAGATTTTTTTCTAATAATGATAATGCAGGTAGCCATCTTCCCTTAACTGCTGTTATCAGTGCTGAAAGATTAGGAGTCACATGGATAATATAAATAAAGGGACCACCACACACTTTTCTAAATTAATTTTTCTAATTGCATGGTGCTTCCAGTAAAACATGGTGGTGGCAATATCCTTATTTGGGACTGCATTCAGTAGACAAGAGGTTAACACAAGGCAGCAGTAATAAACAGGCAAATTGGATTCTTGCCTTAAGGCTGGAGTCACACTATCATGTGACTGCGTGGGGATGGTATCACAATGTCCACACTATCCTCACCTGAGTGAAGCCACTGCACAGAAAGACATAAAGCTGACATGCTCGAGGCAGAAGAAGCATGGCCGTCCGGGCATTTTCTTGCGATCTTTTTGAGAGTCCTACAGCAGTGTGACTCTTCCCTAAGAGAAGATTACTGTGGCATCCATGTAAGTATTTCCTCATAGTATTTTAGCTTCCTTTGCACTGACATTTCCTTGTTGCAGACGACACAGAGTGACCATGCTTTTGCTCTGTGTCATTCTGAGATTTGCAGTGCCATCCTGGCCGGGAGTAAAATAGTATCACATATCAAAATATATAAATTTGTCTTATCTGTAGCAATCACGTTGACCTGCAGAATCAAGTTAACATGTTATTTACAGTGGCAATCAAAATTAGAGAACAATGTGTGATCAATTGATTTTTTCAGACAGAATGTAATCTTCGTTGATCAACATTTGATGGTTTTTGTGTAAGGGGTTCACCATGACACTAGAACAGTGTTCTCCAAAATATCCAAAGTTTATCAACTTAAAACCATTGTTTTACACAAAATGTGATGATCATAATTACAGAACAGCAATGATTGTAGCACACAGAAAGATTAAAACTAAATTTTGTGAAGGTTACAACAGTCACCAATCAGTAGGACGTGTACAGGCCTTTGTTTTGAATGACGTCAGCACATCTGTGGCCACAGGACATCCCTAGTCTCTCACTCTGCTCTGGAGTGATTTTGGTCCACTCTTCTTCCAGTCTCTTCCACAGTTCTATGACTGTTGTGGATTTCTTGGCCATAACTTTGTCATCAAAGATTTTCCAGAGTTTTCAATTGGGTCTAGATCAGGACTCTGGATGGCCACTTCATTCTTTCAATGTTTTCTGTTTCAAGGAACTGCTTTACCAGTTTTCCTGTGTGACAGGGGGCATTGTGCTGCATGGTAATTGATGGCTGATTAAGTGCTGAACACAAGTAAGGAACCATGTGTTGTGGAGTAGGTTCTGATACACACTTGCATTGACTCTACCATGTAGCTGTAAGAGAGGCCCAACCCCTGCATTAAAACATTCCCCAAAGCATGACACTTCCTCTACCACCTGTAGATAATTTGGGTTCAGTCTCTCCCCAGTTTGTCGACAAACATAATGTTTCCTATCAGACCCAAATAAGTTAAACTTGCTTTCATCACTAAAATGAACTGTGGACCATGTCTCTGTCCACACAAAATGCTCCTCACAAAAGAAGAGTGTAGCCTTCTGATTCATTTTGCTAATGAGAGGTTTGGTCACTGCAAAGTGGGCTGTCAGTCCAAATAATTTTAACCCATTAAGAACCGAGCCTCATTTTTGCAATTATGACCAGTGTCACTTTATGAGATTATAACTCTGGAACGCTTCAAAATATCCCAATGATTCCAAGACTTTTTTTCAAGGCATATTGGACTTCATGTTAGTGGTAAATTTAGGGTGATATTTGCTGCATTTCTTTGACAAAAGAGAGTGTTTACATGCAGTAACAGTTCAAAGCCATGACGGATATACTGTCACTGGTCATTAAGGGGTTAAACATCATGTCACTGAATGACGAGACAGATCCTTATTCTGTTCAGTGCTGAACTGGTGAGCTATTCCAGCTGCAGTGTTGAAACGATTACCCATGGAGACTCTCAGCTTTTTTGGAGGACTTGAAAGAGTTTGCGATGTTGTAAAGATTCAATATTCTAGAAATCACAGACTTTGAATGTGACCAGCTTCTATTGGTATGGCTGACAGTGTGACCCCTTTGGCCTTTATCTGGAGAACCTGCTGCCAAATGGTTTCAGTCACTTTGGAATGGTACATCATTATTGCAAAGTGTGTGCAAACTGGAAAGTTAGGCTACCAGTTAAAAAGGGTTTGTCAGATATTTAAGTAAATTAGCACCAGGTGCCAGATTAACACTGATAATTTGCAGGTACCTGAAAATGTTCTCTAATTTTGATTCTTGATAAAAAAATTTGATACAAAATTATTTTTCATTTATCTCATTTAAGTGTTTATTCTGTGCTTTAGAATATATTCATATTATGAAATAAGCTTAAAATACTGCTAATTTACTCATGTTAGGATATTTTCACATAGGACAACACAATGAAAATAACTAAGTTTGATCACCAGTGTATATTGCATATCAAAAAGCACAATTTTTTAAGATAATACAAAGAGGTGCCTTTATGATTCCAATTTGTCAAATCATGCAGATTTTAGAGGTAAATTTGATTAGCATTAAAGTTATTCTCTGTTCTTTATTCTATTATCTAGAATCTCTATAAACATAGGAAATGAAAAGTAAAAAAAGAATGTGTGATATATAGATAGATAAAAATAAAATTCCTCATTGCTCACCTCTCCAGCAGTTTCTTCATCCATGCATCTGGTCCTTGGTGTCTTCTTTTGCCTTCTTCATTCCAGGCCCTTGCTTTAAACTCGACAAGGCCTATGACTGATGTGACTGTGCACATTGTTATCTCTCAGGCGACTTGTTAATATTGCAACAGCATGACCTTTATTGAGATAGCATAGGACACAGTGTCATCCAAGGCCTTGTACATCAAGAATTCCTGGCCTTGAAAATATCCACTACAAGAGAAGGAGAACAGAAGAAGCACCGAATGAGACAGTTGATTATGACAAATTTGTTTTTGTTGTTTTAACCATTTGCGTTGCCCTTCACAGTGTAGCTATATGGCGGACACAGTTGCTCACCATTTTTCTGAATTTGCATGGAGTGAATTGAAAAACGTCTTACTCTGGAAAATATGTATTTTTGTAAAATTCGAGAAGAAATAAATACTATTCAAAATAGCTAATCTCTAGTTTTTTCATTCCCTCCAAGGAAAGAGTTAGAAATAATTGATATTTATAACTATAATAGTGATATTAAATATTACAACTCATCACATAAAAAAGGAAAGAAAAACACTGTCAGTCAATCATTAACGTAAACATTTTTCATGCCAGTATTTGTAATGGATGCCCTCCACACCTTTTGGGTGGGCTGTCATCTTAATTGTCTGCCGCCGAATTGATGCTTTGTCTGAGTGTGTGCACGCCACCGAAAGAACCACGCTGACACCCATGTCAAAGTAGAGCTTAATGACAAAGACCTTTATTTTAGGAGAGGGTTAGCAGTTTTATTACTTAGGGGTGTTACTAGAGATGATTGCATCATATTATGCTGAATCTACATTTTATTCTGAAAAAACATTAAATTATATTCTGTGAGTTAGTATTAGAATTCAGCCTTGAATTCGTACATTCAGTCCATGCTGATAAGAACGGCTTCAGCGCTGCTACATAGTCTTGAGACAGAAGAATTTCCTGAGGAGGGAGGAAGGAGGGGGAAGACTAGGAAGAAAGGTTTAAACATAACATGCTTGTTAATACACTGGAAGATTTCTGAATGACTTCTATAAACTCATATAAATTATTAACTATTTATTGCCATAACATATTGAAACTATGATATAATGCATCAAATTAATTACGGTAATCTTGTTATAGGCATGGGCCTTTATATGCCTCAACAAGAAAAAACCGTGGCACTCCGTCATGCAATGTATATAGATGCAACACTGAACACGACACATTGTAACAAAAAGACAGTGGCACTCAAACACTAAGACATACTATCTTGAATATAGTACAGCATTATAGCTAAGGAAATATGAAAAAAAAATTAGACATTTAGGCCCCTTTCACATCAGCGGTAATCGCTGATCGCGGCAGTTGCGGTGAAAAAAATGCAACTGCCGCGATTACCGCATAATGGCCACACTTGCAGTTCAATTGCGGCAAACCCCATGCTATGTCTATGGGGCTTGCAGTAAGTGTGCGGCTGGTGCGGCAAGTGCGGTTTCGGCACTTGCGGCAGATGCGGCCGTGAAAAAAACTGCAGCCGACCACGGTTCTTTCGTGGCCGCATCTGCGGCAAGTGCCGAAACCGCAAATATACCGCACTTGCCGCACCTGCCGCACACTTACCGCAAGCCCCATTGACATAGCATGGGGCATGTCGCAAGTGAAAGGTGCCTTAGATTATAAATATGGCCATATTCATAGCCTCCCAGTAGCCATGTTGAGGCACATCTCTTTTTCTGGGTCCTAATCTACTTTTGTACCTGCACTTCCAGTCACATCCTCTCTCTGGATTAAAAATCTCTTGTGTTAGCGTTTGAGTGCTGTTGTCTTTTTGTTACAATGTGTCATGTTCAGGGTTGCACCTATGTACATTGCATGATGGAGTGCTGCAGTCTTTTCTTGTTTATTTTACGGGGTCACACCCTCTGCTGTGCACTTTCCACTGTGAGCCAAAGGTGCTATTGTTTCTGCAGGTACAAATGTAGATTAGGACCCAGTAAAAGTACTTGTTAGCTGCACATGTTGGCTCATTAGATTAGCCAGCATGTGCAGGGTGATGCAAACTCAGCACGTGAGCTCGCATCAAAGGGAGGGACATGACCAAGGATATACCTATACGTCCATGGTCGTAAAGAGGTTCAAGTGTTTTATACCAGATTTCTGGCATAAAAGCTTTCAAAAATTGGTGCATGTTTTTTGCAGCCCAAACCTACTTACATGTTTAAGGTATTACTAAGGGCCCTTTCACATCAGCGTTTTTCGTAATTCGCGGCAGATGCGGTGAAAAAAACGCATCTGCCGCGTTTGCCGCATAACCGTTCCACTTGCGGCGCGGTTGCGGTTTTTCCCATAGAAAGTATAGGGGGACTTGCGGCAGATGCGGCAAGTGCGGTTTTGCACTTGCGGCAGGTGCGGCAGCGAAAAAAACCGCGGTCAGCCGCGTTTTTTTTCACGGCCGCACCTGCCGCAAGTGCAAAACCGCACTTGCCGCACCTGCCGCAAGTCCCCCTATACTTTCTATGGGAAAAAACCGCAACCGCGCCGCAAGTGCAGCCGGTATGCGGTAATCGCGGCAGATGCGGTTTTTTCACCTCATCTGCCGCGATTTGAAAAAAAACGCTGATGTGAAAGGGCCCTAATATAGATAGAAACATGGAATAAAAATACAAATACATAAATATTCTCGAGAATATGTGTAACATAAAAATGTCAATAAAAGAATAGGTTATTTTCTGATGAGAACTATGCTTTAATGTTAGCAGGATTTCACACTCTATACCACTAATATGCACATTTACCTCTTTCAAAGGCAAGTCCAGCAATATCTTTACATCGCCATTCATTTCTCCATTACTAATAAATTAGTAAATGAATTGATATGCAAATGAGGCTGTAAATTAAATGTCTGTATAATTCCAGCTCTATTTGCCACCAAGGGCCACCTCTTCTTGCTTGACTGACTGTTCCTTTGAGTAAAGTCACTCAGCATAGAGGCTGCAAGTCAAGCTGCAAGTGGTGGCACGGAGCAGGGAATAGAGCTGGAGTGACAGAATTTTCAAGTCTGCAGCCTCTTTCCCATATCAGTTTAAATACTCTTCCAGTAATGGAGGAACAGACTGGCCCTGTAAAGGTACTGTAGGACATGGTTTTGACAAGCTACATAAAAAGTTTTGAGAGTGATGGATTCCCTTTTATACTAAGAGCAATGTGTCATGTGTAATGGAGAACACTTGTTAACCTTTGCTTTTAGATTTGACTCTGTCATAATCAATCGGTTTTTAAGTGATGCTAATGAGAACTAGTTAGGCTTCATCTATTAAAGCGGAGTTCAGATTAGACGTATTGACAAGTAACTGATGTTTTGTTTTTTTTTTTCACTTTTAAAGTCTTAGAGGTAACTGCACATCCAGAAATATTGATCTACTGGTTGACTAAATAGAATTCTAATTTTTATTTCCACATATTGCTTGAAAAAAATGTGAAAATTATGAAAAACAAAAGCAGATTGAGTTCTATTAACCTCAACACTGCAGAGATATTACACATGGGTAGCATATGGTCATTCTGATCATCCACAAAGGGGCCACAATTAACATTAACCAAAATAGTAATCCAGTGATGAGGAACCGCAAGCACATTGGAATTAGGGTAAAACTTCAATTTATTATTATGCTTTAAAAATACATTAAAAACATGCACGGTGCCAAAATTGGTAGTCAGACTAGATTTACATAGATGCATCAAGAGCATTGCGTTTTGTGTCTAAGACTGTGTTTTCAGCAGAAACTCTTGATACATCTATGTAAGTCTGGTCTGACTTACAATTGTTAAAAGCCACAATTAACATTCTCCATGACAGATACAGAAAAAACATATTTTATGGGCAGGTTTACCTTAGAACATACAGCATGTTGATTTAACCAACGAATATGCTGACCATACTGTACCTCCTAGAAGTAATTAGTATAGAGTCATATTACTTTCTAATTTTTGGCTACTTGTACAATATGTCTATTAACCTGTTCTCGATTGTCCATTGTAAATAAATGTTGGCGCTTGCTGGGCTTTATGCAGTGCCGACGTTTCTGGTGATCAGGCTGGCATTACAACCTTCAGGGTCCCGCAAATGCCAGGATCCCAGTGTAGAATATTAGTTTTGACGGATGTGTGATTCCTCAGAGTGAATGACGTCCCCTCTGTGTGTGATTCTTTAAGTGTGCAGCAGAACTATACCACAAATAGTCCAGAAATTGAACAGAAGCTAAGAGGTATGACTGTTTACTAAACATGCTTGCCTTTCTTTTCTCACATTTACTCTTTCCATGCTTTCATATGCCCTTAGAGTTTTTGCTCAACTAATCCTTACTTTCCTTTGCTATCCCCAAGCCCCAGCACCCTCTAACCAAATAACTTTCTCCCATTTCCTACTACCCCCCTCCTCACCTCATCTGTAGATCTGCTCCTTAACCTCATATCTCTCCACCTAAACAAGGTGCAACTCTCCTTTTCACACCTACTCTCCCTTTCTTTGCTTCTTCTCACTGCTGGTGACACATTTCCCATCCTGCCCCTCCACCTCATACTTCCCACTAATCCTACCTCCTATCATTCTCAAACAACATAAACTACCGCAGTCTCTGGTACTAAAACCCATGCCCTTGATGCCCACCCCCGCTCCCTCTTTCTGGTGCACTCTAAAACACCCGCTGTGTCTGCAATAAGCTCTATGTGATCAAAGACCTCTTTACCTCTCACAACCTTCCCTTCCTGAGCCGCACTGAGAAATGGCTGACATCCTCCATCACTGTCTTCTCTTCTGCACTGTGTTACAGTGGCCTCTACTTTACCCACACTCGCGGCCCTGACAATGGACATGCTGAAGTAGTGGGTTTTCTCTCTACCAACTGCACCTTCAACCAAATCCAACCTCTACCCTCCCTTATCCTGCCTTCTTTTAAAGTTCACTGTCCATATCTACATGCCCTCTAATCTCCAAATGGCCATTATATACAGATTACTGGGCCCGGCCACCACCTTTATTGACCAACTCTAGACCTGGCTTCTTCACTTTTTCTCTGCTTATATTCCCACCATTATCATGGTTGACTTCAGTATCCCTACTGACAGAGCAACCTTCAAACTCCTGTCACAGCATCTTTTGGACTTAGTGGGCCTCCCAAGCCACCTACACAGAAGGACAAACATTAGACATTATCTTCATCCACCTCTGCTCCCTATCTAATCTCACAACCTCTCCTGTTGTTTAGGCACATCAAGGGCTCTGCAACCACACATATAAACAAAATAAAAGGCGGTCTAATGGAGTGCTAAGGAGAGGATTACTAATCTTATATTAAAGCATCCAAACCTTTATTAAGATGTCCCCTATATGCCACAACATGTTTCGACAGTCTACAGCCGTCTTCCTCAGGTGATATAAGGGACTTTATCACAGAAAAGCTTTATATAAGGAGTAGAAGCCTGGCCCCAGGAGTCTGATTGGTCAATTGTAAGTTTCTAACATTTAACCCTTGATGATCCTAATACCCTTGTCTCAGGCTTCCCATGATCCATAATAAAATTTACTTGTTATGTATAATACATTAAAACACCCTATGTACCTGCAACCACACATGGCCTCCGCTAACGATTCCAGACAATTTTGCACTACAAAAGTCAAGTGGTGCACCCAGTCATTTTCCACCACATATGGGTTGTTATTGTATTCAGGAGTAATGAAAAACACATTTTATCATTCCCCGTTTCCCTAGTAATAATAAAAATATGCGTCGAAAGCAACATTTTTTATGGAAAAAGTACATTTTTTTTTTCTTCCACATTGCTTCAACTCCTGTGAAGCATCTAAAGGGTTAATAAACTTCTTGAATGCAGCTTTCATCACTTTAAGAGGGGCAGTTTTTAAAATGGTGATACTTTTGGGTATTTTCTGTCAAACAGGTCCCTCAAATTTGCTTCAAATGGATTGTGGTCCCTAAAAAAATGGTTTTGTTAATTTTGTTGTAAAAATGTGAAATTGCTGATAAACTTTAAAGTGAACCTGTCACCTAGTTTAAGCACCCCGACCTGTCACTACCTGTCCCTGCTCCGTCCTATTACTACTCTAACTATCCCTCTCTGTCCTAAATGTGTGGTGTGATAGTGTATAGAAAGCATTTTCTACTTACAGGCTGGTATGGTAATGAAGGAGGGGATAGTGTTATTAGCCCCCCTTGGGCATCCTCTTTTGCTCCCTGTCCCCACCTCGATCCTTCTTTATGATGCCCCGATGGGCGTCTTCAGTCCATTCTGAAATCCTCCTATTTTTTAAATTTCCGCCCTTCTCGTAGTATTGCGTCAAGTCGGAGAGTCATATATGGCCCGGTGCATTGTGGGGCTGTTTACATGGGACAGCTCGGCTCCAGCGCATGAGCAGTGTGCATATTGAAGCCGGGCCGTCCCATGTGATCAGCCCCACAATGCATCGGGCCGGATGTGACGCTTCTGCTCGGCACAATACTACGAGAAGGACGGGAATTTAAAAAAGGATGATTTTCAGAAGAGAATGAAGATGCCAATTGGGGCGTGATAAAGAAGGATTGAGGTGGGGACAGGGAGTGAAAGAGGATGCCCAGGGGGGCTAATAACAGTAGCCCCTGCTTCATTACCATACCAACCTGTAAGTAGAAAATGCATTTTATACACCTGCACCTCTACAATCTATCTTGAATTCTGCTGCCCGCCTAATCCATCTGTCTCCTCCCTACCCCCCTGTTTTCCCCTCTGCCAAGCCCTTCACTGGCTCCCTACTTCCCAGAGATCCCGGTTTAAAACATTAACCATGACATACATTCACAACCTGTCCCCTCCATACATCACTGCCATGGTCTCCCGATACCTACCCTCACGCAGCCTGCGATCCTTCCAAGAGCTTCTCCTCTACTCCCCCCTCATCTCCTCTTCGCACAACCGCATACAGGATTTCTCTCGTGTTTCACCTATACTCTGGAACTCTCTGCCCCAACACATCAGACATTCTCCTACCCTGGGAACCTTCAATAGAAGCCTGAAGACCCACCTCTTCCGCCAAGCCTACCACCTTCAATAAGACCCGGTCCACCACACCGCCGCACGACTGGAATTTCCCCATCCCACTGTATCCCCACCCGCCCCTCGTAGACTGTGAGCCTTCGCGGACAGGATTTCTCCCCTCTTGCATCTGTACAACCGAATTGTCAACATTTATTGTTACTTGTATTATTACTATGTTACTTGTCCTAGTCTGCCTTTTAGCATGTAAAGCGCCATGGAATATAATGGCGCTATATAAATAAATAATAATAATAATACACCATCACAGCACACATTTAGGACAGAGAGGGATAGTTAGAACAGTAATAGGAAGGAGCAGGGACAGGTAGTGACAGCTTGGGGTGCTTAAACTAGGTGACAGGTTCCCTTTAAACACTTCTAACTTCATTACAAAAAAAGTTTTAAAAATGATGCTGATGTAAAATAGTCATGTGGCAAATGTTATTTATGAACTATTTTGTGTAAAATATTTGGTTTAAGGGCACAAAATTCAAACTTTTAAAATTGCAAGATATTTTTTGACAAATGTTTGATTTTTTTCATAAATAAACACAATTAATATCAAAGACAATTTTACCACTAATGTGAAGTACAATGTTTTATGAAGAAACAGTGTCAGAATCACTGGGATCCATTGAGTTATTACCACATAAAGTGACACTGGTCAGAATTGAATAAAAAAAAAATGTCCTGGTCATGAATGTGAAAACAAGCTCTGGTACAAAAGGGTTAAAATGCTTCATCAAAGCAATAGTAATTTAGAATGCACCAATGTAGATCTAGCAAGCAAAGTTCCATCTACTATAATTAATGTTATTTAGTATTACTTGAGGGGATGGGCTAGGTCGGGGTTCCAATACGCTAACGATTCTCGGCTCAGGCTCTGCTGCAAGCATGAGCCGTGTGTCATGCAACTGTGATCTGATCGCATAATCGGATGACAGGTACGGAGGAGAGGGAGAGATTAATCTCTGCATATCCTGCATTGCCAGCCTTGGCGTATATTCCAACTCAGTTTGGTGACATCCAACTTCAGTGCAATCTTTCACATGCAGCCATAGACCCGCTGCCAAAAGCAGCATGCTGCAATTTTTTTCTCATGCCGATTTAGCATGAGAAAAAACTTGGAGACAGACACTGCCTCATTTTTTATCAATTGTGCTAGTGGAATCCGATTTTTTATTGGATAGCACTCATCCAGTGTAAATGCAAATGGAACTAAGGCTTTAAAGCAAAAAAAAAAAAAATACATCCCAAACTCCCATATCTACAGGTACATCTCAATGAATGAGAATATCATCAAAAAGTTAATTTATTTCAGTAATTCAATACATAAAGTGATATACATATATAGAGTCATTACAAACGGATTGATCTATTTCAAGTGTTTATTTCTGTAAATGTTGATGATTATGGCTTATAGTCAATGAAAACCCTAAGGTCATTATCTCAGAATATTAAAGTAGGGAGGATGAAGGGTTAAAAACCGCTCTGCTGTATTCCATGAGACATCAAAGAGTAAATATAATATTGATGTATTAGTCGATGCATTACAGGCCTCCCTAAAACACCCTCAAACATGGCAATATGATATTGGTTTGCCCTGAGGAAGGGGACCTGATAAATATTGACTAATAAATGAATAATATATTCACCCTTTGATGTCTTATGGAATACGGCAGCACAATTGTTAACCCTTCATTCCCCCTACTCTATATGCACCATGCTGGGGACTACTTCCGCCATGTTTTGCTTTTATAGTGGTTTTGACTCTCACAACCACACAAGGTGAAGCCTCTGATGCCTATTTCGGTAATATTTTATCTCTCCGACCCTTCTTCCTCCCTACTTTAATTTTTTGAGATAATGACCTTTGGGTTTTCATTGGCTGTAAGCCATAATCATCAACATTAACAGAAATAAACACTTGAAATAGATCACTCTGTATGTAATGACTGTATATAATATATGTGTTTAAATTTATGTATTGCATTCCTGAAATAAATTAACTTTTTGATGATATTCTAATTCATTGAGATACACTTGTATGTCCAACAGTTAAGCCCCCCAATCCTTAAAGGTACACATGAAATGTTGCGCTTTTAATGGAACTTAAACAATGACACATTTACAGCTTCACAACCTTCCAACGGATGCAGCCATTCATTGCTGAAAGTAGTTACTTATACTACATAAGAGCCATTTTACATTTGACAGTCCACTTAGGAAAAGTGTTAACTGCAGAGTGATCCAGACACTATATGTCATTCTGACAGTTTCTCTGTTGATCGTTTGTATTCTGTCATTTTCACTATAGCATTAGATTTTTTTTTATATATATATTCAGAAATCACATAGGAACAAGGAACTGTCAATGGGGTTCACATTGTTCTCTGTAAATACATTAACATATAATTATCATTAGTTAACAGTTATTTATACCAAGGAAAAAGTCACGTTCTGTAACTAAAAATCATTATTTTAATTGGTTAATTAATACAGCGGTAATGTATACATATTTACCGATTGAGCCAGGATATTGGGAGGGGCTTTACCAAAGGTTAATGGTTTGTTTTCAGGGAAGGTTTCTTTAGCTCTCATGTTGTATCCAGAAAAAATAATGCCTGCTCATCAATTCTATTTTCATCATTGGGAAGAACTAGCTAATTATCGGAGATTGGAAACGAGCCAAGAAGAATTAGCATATGTATCTTTGGCATTATTAAAATATCACAGCCTAGGTTTAAATGTGCTGCTACATTAGGTGACTTAGAAAATGTTTCCATTTAGCAAATTTGATATAAAAAAAACTATTGGATTTTGATCACATTTAAGCTAGCTACCATTGCAATAAGTTACAGGTTTTATACAGATTAGTGAACTTTTGTTGCATGCATGACTTAGAAAATGATGCGGTGTTGATTTATAAGGAGCGAGACAAAATACCAAGACCATCAATCAATGTACAAGAATATTAATTAAATAAAGTATTACAGGGTTCCTCCATTGATTGTTTCAGATGTCTTCTGACAAAAGTTTAAAAGTAATTTAGGGAGACGCAACTGGAAAGTTCAAAAATGTTTCATGCAAGAAGCCGGCAGTCTTTCACCAAGAGATGAGCTTATCATTAAACTTATCATTAAAATGTATCATTATAAATGAAACTTATCAATAAGTCCATTATCTCAGTAAGCATTCTATTTTAACCCCGTCCTGACATGGCCACTTTTAATTTTTTTTCGCGAATGTTCACCTAACCATACAATATAAGGAAAAACAATGGGGAAGAAAAACAATCTTAATTTACAGTATACATAATCATATATAAATCAGAGGTTTGTAGAAACACAGCAAAAACTGATTTGTGTTGCTATTTTCTGATATCTTTGCTTTTCAATGTTTTGTTTATTGAAGAAAAATGCAAAAGATACAGCAGATAAAGCAAAAATCCTCCGACAATTTAGAAGTATTCATCATGAATAAAAAAGTAACAAGAATATCTGGCCAGGTTAAAGAAATTTAACATGGATACAGTAAAAGATATGTAAACAGGTGGCGGCACATGGATTCCTGCTAAGGATTCTGCTAATTTAGTGTGCTCAGAAGAGGCAAAGCATTAAAGAATTAAAGAATGCGAGGGAGGGGATAGTGCTGGGGCCTCAATCCACCATCAAAGCAAAGTCAGAGGTGTACGTAATGTTAAGAATGGAGTCTTCAACTTGCATCTGCCAAGTCTATTGGAGAATGCTAGTTATATAATTAGGAGTGAAAAGTAAAATGTGATAAAAACTAGAAAAGAGGAAGGAGTAAAAGAGGTAAGAAGAGGTGGAAAAGAAAAAGGGGAGAAGATAGAAAGACTGGGCTGGAAAGAGAAGACGGCTCAGAAAGGACAATACGTCATGTTCAAGTGTATAGATCATTGTGTTTTTTTCTTGTTCTGACAATGGAGTGAGTGTTTCATTAATTTTGTGTTTCATACAATACAACATTTTGATTGCTTTTTAAACATTTTTGGGGGAAGGTGTGGCCACAAAAACACCTTCTCCCAAAAGTGCTTTTGCCTTTGGTTTCTTAAAGCCAGAGGTCCCCAACCTGTAGCTCGAGAGCCACATATGGCTAGCAGGACTTGTGATGTGTGTGTCGCGGCTGTCTTCCAGCTTGGGGTTAGCACCCGGTCTAGCAAACTACTAAGAAGGTTTCCAGATAGTGACTTTTGTGAGTAGCCCAACACAAATCATAGTGAGGTATTGTGCAAATTCCTGGATCCTGGTATACTGCCTCAGTGTGCTTTCCATGGAAAAGCTTTGGCTGTCATTACACCGGTTATGGGACTTTGGGTGTCACAACTGTGAGGTGGCGGGAGTTGGATGTGGCTCATGATCCTTTCTCAGAGATGAAAATGGTTCTCTGCATCAGAAAGATTGGGGACCTCTGTTTTAAGCCATTTACCTTATTGGTTTAATCATTTATATTTTGAGATTGAACTTTTGCAGATATGGAGATATGAAATAAGTTTTTATGTTTTTAGATTTATCTGATTTTTTTAATTGGGAAAAAAAAAATTTTAAACTTTAATTTTTTATATTTTTATAACTTTTTTATTAGATTCTACTTTTTTCGTTGCAGAGTTCTTAATCATGTAATCCTTTATTCTCTTGTACAATGTTACAGCATTTCAGTATTGAAGTATATTAAAATGAACAATCTCTGAAGATTGCTATGCTTTGCACACTATCTTTATTAAAATATCACTTTAGATCTCAGTCTGGACATGCGCTACCATTTTATTGATGACATGCTGACCGCCCTCAGAGATTCACACTGTTCATGTGTCACCTACTGCAATGATGGTGGCACAAAATGTAAGTAAAAAATGGGGAGGCAGACAGAAGGGAGGAATGGAAGAAGAAGATCTTACCTCCGAGTCGTGGAGTCAGAGTCAGTGCCCATTTTAGTGGAGTTGGTATAAAATGGACCCTCTCCAACTCCTAAACTGTATAATGAATTGGGTACAGTAGTTCAATGCAGAATGTGCTGAATATTATTATTAGCATGAATTATTATTATGTTCTATCTAAATATCTTGATAATTAGAATCATAATAATGGTTAAAGCCTAATGATTCACATTGTACTACAATAAATTTGTGGAGTCGGAGTGAGCGGTTTGGCTTACTGACTCCTCAGCCCTGGCTCCTATGCACAAGGGATGCACAAATTATGAAAACTTTGGATGCAGATCATTCAGCAACCAAACATTAGATTGCTAACTGGTGTGTATTTAATCAGTCTCACGGTGCCATTATGGCAAGGATTGCAATTTATTGTGATAAATCCTGCTGACAGGTTCCCTTTAAGTTAGTTATGTACATTTTTATTATATAGAAATATAATACAAATTTGCAGAATTACAGAATCATACTTTACTAACTAGTATGCTTCTTGAGAATGGAGCCTAACTTTAAGAAGCAGCACAGCCTCTGTGAGGATGTATTTAATTGCAATTATAGATAATTTTTGCAATCTCATGTCTACAGAGAAGCCTTTAAATGTTTCAGATTCTACTAAATATTCTAAAAATGCTCATGAAAAGCAAATAGATGGCAAGCAACAAGTGCTGCATAATTTACTCTGTGGAGATTACTTTTAAGTTTCTAGCAGACCTTGAATTTTGAGAATTATGAAGTAGAATCTGGTGAATAAATGTGAAAGAAGAGTTTTCTAGTACTGGTTTGAAAAAAATTTTGTCTGATGCAATTATTTGTTTTACTGCATTTAGTTTATGGTCTATTAGGGTAAATTCAAAAATTGCGTAAATTTCATCTACGCATTTTGGACATTTTGTGCACAGATATTGGATTTTTAGACGTGCAGCAAGGTCGTTCCTTCTGCAGACTCTCACCGTGTATTTCATTCTTTGCAATGTGTAGGCTGAAACCTGTGAGAGAGCTGAAACAAGATCTACATTTACTTCAGAGCTGTGTCAAAATTGGATCAAATATTCCTTCTTTAAACTATATCTATATCCTCTTTGTTACATTAAACGTAAAATCTATTAGGGCCGTTTACATATAGCAACATAGCTAATGATGTCGCTGCAACTTGTGACGTTGAAGCGACTTTGTAGCGATGTCGCTATATGTGACATACTACAACCATCAGTGACCAACTCGCTGATCGCTGATTGTTGGTATTATGACCAGGGCCATTTTTCGTTTGGTCTCCCGTTGGGCGACCAGCATCGCTGTGTGTGACAGCGGGAGACCAACGATCAACGTGGTAACTGTGGTAAACACCAGGTTACTAAGTGCAGGGCTCTGCTTAGTTACCCGCTGTTTAGCCTGGTTACCAAGCACAGCGGGTAAACACTGGGTGCAGCGCTCTGCTTAGTTATCCGGTGTTCACCGTGGTTACCAGTGCGCTGAGCTTGGTAACCAGGGTAAACAGCTAGTAACTAAGCAGAGCACTTTTTACCGTGGTTACCAGCATTTTCCCGCTTACCCCAGCGCAGCGGGACCTCCACATCATGGAAAGTAATATCCTATATTCTTTTCCATAATGTCGAGGTCGTTGCAGGGGTCGCTGATCGCTGGTGAGTCTACCTGCGTGACAGCTCATCAGCGATCAGATAATGATGTCCCAGCGACCCCCATCGTTCGTGGGGTCGCTTGAACATCATTATGTGTAAACCGGCCTTTAAGACTCAAAGGTTCCCCAATTAGATAATAGTGGACATCACTCTGCTATTTTTGCTGCCAATTCAAGTCTCAGTAGAGGAACCCTGCAATCACACATTCGTCAAACAGTATAGGACCATTTTCAGTCTATTCCATTCACTTTTTTCCACTGATATGTAATTGACTAAGCATCAAAATAAAGATATAGGTGCATCTCAATGAATTAGTATATCATCAAAAAGTTAATTTTTTTCAGTAATTCAATACAGAAAGCCTCTCTACCCCCTGAAGCTCACTGCTCATGGGCCACTGCTGGGTGCTTGCCCCCCAGGCCAAATTTTCCAGCCAGCCCCTGTAAAGAATAGAGTGATTCAAAACAGTATAGAAATGGAAACTTGATTTTTAATTGATTTTTTAATTCATATTAATGGTATGTGGGATTATTCTTTCTGATCCATGAATGGGAAAATATGATTTTATGCAGAAAGACTAATAAGATCCATTAAAGGGAATCAAAAGGTTTTTGCTATGTAAGCTGAGGACAGCATGCTTTAAGGGTTAAAAAACAAAAATCAACAATGCCTGTCTTATGCTCTGTGCTAGAGTTTATTTACACTAAAGGCTTTATTACCCTGTGATTTCCATTACTGGACAACATTGTCTTCGCACATCAGTCCGACACCTCCCCTTCTGTGATTGACACTTCACTATCATTGTACAATCTCTATTGAGAGCCTAGTTTGGATGGGAGCAGCTTTCCCAGCTCTGCTCCAAGGTTAATACATTGTTGCATTCAGTGTTTGCTTGCCTACATTATGTTGCTGTCAGGTGAGGTAGCAAGAACCTTTTAATAGGTTCCCTTTAATTGCAAAAGTATGATTGTAATGTCGATATGGCTTAATTGAGATGTATGAATAGGATTTTTCCAGCCCCTGCTGTTTATCATCACTAACAAGGAACTGCAGAACTGCACAGAGAGGCTGATGGCCATCCTAGGCGCAGCCATGATGAGGCTACATCAATTTTCCATAAAACTACACGTGGCCATAATTTTCAGAAAATCTGGTAAGACTAATGATATCATGTTTTTGCAGGTTAAGCAGCAGGTTTACTTGCAAAACCTCATGTCATTACCAATTAACTGCATATCACCGTAATTTGAAACCAACATCATGGTATCTATCTGGTGTGTTGGCGTGTCCTGAGAAAAGCAAGGCAGACTATTCTACCTTAAATTACAGTGCAGCAGGTTACACTTGAGAGGTGACTTTACATTGCTTTATAATCATGGTCAGGTAGGAGGTAATTAAAACTTTTGACAGCTAAATACTTTTTTTGAGGTTTACAGTATTTGCTATTCCATTTTCCGTCATAAATGTATCAAAACTTTTAAATTACATCCTGAATATAATGGAGTACATTACCCAGAAAGAAAGTATTTTGGTTGCTTGCCTTTCATTACTTCCTGCTGCCTTGACTTGAAATTGACCTTGTTGCTATGGTCACTTTTCTTATTTCTATTATCTGTGCAGAATAATATTTACAGGTATTGTCAATCATTAAGAAATAAAAGATCCGCAGGAATAACAGTTATAGCTAGAAAATAAATATTTTGCACATTTATATATTTAGAAAGTACATTAGTCGTATCACCATACAGAAGTCATCCTAGAAATGTTGCTGTGAGGTATAAGTAATAAGTACATATACGGTATATATATATATATATATATTACAAGCGTGCACCAATGTGTCATGCGAATGAAAAACTTTAAAGGGTTTTTCTTGTCACTCAATATTTATAACATAGGTCATCAATTTGCCTCTAGATCAAAACAGCATCTAATATTTTCAATAGAAGCTGTTCTTCATTACTAAGCATTGACTGCTATGCATTAAATGGCGCAGCATTTTCCAGCTCTATTCAATGTGTTTACAGCCACTGGCTGGTGGTGATAGGTGGGGGTGCATTGTGATCAGACCCCTAACAGATTTTCAATTGATGACCTATATTATTGATAGGTCATACATATGGTGTGGCCAGATAACCCGTTTCACGTAAAGCAGATTTCACAACAGGTTTTGACCATGTTTGAAGGAAATTCAGAACCTTGAATCGTAGGCAATTTCATAGAATGGTGGAGTTGGAAGGGACCTCCTGGGTCATGATGTCCAACCCCCTGCTCAAAGCGGGATGCACTAAATAATCTCAGACAGATGTCTGTCAAGCCTCTGTTTGAAGACTTCCATTGAAGGAGAACTCACCACTTCTCATGGCAGTCTGTTCCGCTCATTGATCACCCTCAATTTCAAAAAGTTTTTTTTTTAATATCTAATCTGTGTCTCCTCCCATTCAGTTTTATCTCATTGCTTCTAGTCTTTTTTTGTATGATGAGAATAAAGCCGATTCCTCTACAGTCTTCTTCATTCCAATATCCTGTAACCGCTCCTCATAAGACATGGTTTGCAGACCGGTCACCATTCTGGCTACTTTTTTCTAAACTTGCTCCAGTTTGTTGAGGTCATTTTTAAAATGTGGTGCTGAGAACTGGACACATTATTCCAGATGGGGTCTGACCAAAGAGGAATAGAGTTCGATTATGACTTCACGTGATCTACACTGTATGCTTTCCTTAATACACCCCAGAATTATGATTGCCCTTTTAATTGCTTCCTCAAACTATTGACTCATGTTCAGTCTGTTATCTATTATTAGACCCAAGTATTTTTCACACTTGCTGTTGCTTAGCCATATTTCATCAATTCTGTATAGGCTTTTTCATATTTCTTGCCCATGTGTAGGATTTTGCATTTCTCCCTGTAAAAAAAACATTCTGTTACTTGCTGTTCACTGTTCCAGTTTGTTTAGATCTTTTTGCATCCTCTCTCTTTTCTAGTATTGGTTATCCCTCCTAGCTTTGTGTCATCATCCAATTTAATCAGTTTACCCTCATTTCATTAATCTAAATAATTGATAAAGATTTTGCTCCCCACTTGAGACATTCTTCCAACTGGATGTGCAGCTATTTATGACCACTCTTTGGGTCCAATCACTAAGACAGGTATGAATCCAACTAACAGTTGCCTTGTCCATTCCATACTTGGTCATTTTTTTAATAAGCATGGTATGAGATACTTTGTCAATTGCTGAAGTCAAGATATACTATACCTACTGAGTTTTCCTGATCCACTCAGTCAATGATTCTGTCATAGAAGCAAATTAAGTTAGTCTAGCATGACATGTTAGATACAAACCCATTCTGGCTCTGGTTAATCACTGCATTCTCATCCAAGTACTTACATACGTGTTGTTTAATAATTTGTTAAAAGATCTTTTCTGGTATCAGGCTCACAGGTTTATGGATCCACCTTTTTCCAATATTTAAAGATATAGACATTTGCTCTTCTCCAATCCTCTGGGACATTTTCTGTTTTCCAACATTTTTCAAAAATTATGCAGAGTGATTGAAAAATTCCCTCTGCTATCTCCTTCAGTACCCTGGGGTGTAATTCATCTGGACCTGGAGACTTGAATTAATTTATGTTAGCTAAGTTTTCCCTCACTCTCTTTGTGTATATACTGGATTTTTCTATTCCTTTTATAGTACAGTGAAGATCAGTTGATGTTACATTTCCTTTAGAGAAAACAGATGCAAAATAGGAATTTAAACCTTCAGCCTTCTCAACATAATTTTTTTACCACTTCACCATTTTAAATCCTGTAAAAATCATACAGCATCTTTGACTTTTGTCATAATGTTGACATACCCCCTAAATCCATTTTTATTGCCTTTGGCATCTCTTGCAAGCCTTAATTCATTATCAGCTCTATCTAATCTGATGTGTACCATGCAGGTTCTGCAGACTGCATTTTATTCTTCTTTAGGTATGCCTTCCTCTTTCCATTAGATAAACATTTATTTCTTCCTTTTTTACCTTGCGTTTAACTTCTTTGTTCATCCTTCCTGGTTTCCTTAACTGCTTCCTATTATTCCCTTTCTCTTTCAAGGATTGTTAATTATTGTGCTTTGGAAATCTCATTTTCAAGATTTTTTATCCTTCCTGGACATTCCTGTCCTTATAGATTCATCCATTGGATTCCTCCTATCCTCCTTCTGAATCCCTTAAAATCGGCCTTTCTGAAATCCAACTTTGAAGTCTGAGGCTTCAGATGTCTTCCTCCTCTAGTTATCCAAAACATTTATGATAGCATGATTGCTGCCTCCTTGGATCCCAGGCACCCTTACCTCCTCAACCATTTCTTCCATGCTTGCAAGGATTAGATCCAAAGTAGTAGATTCCCTTGTTTCTCCTCTACCTTCTCTATCTCTACCAACACTTTCTCTACCTCCAGATATACTTTTTTCAATAGGATCTGAGCATAGAAACTAATCCAGGTTAAGCTGTCATGAAAACTTTAGTGGTTATGAAAGAAATCAAATTCTTATCTCTTCCACTTGTTTGAATTTTTGCATTGGTGATACCTGATTTTATCAGCTCTTTTGTGCATTACGCACTTCACAGTACCCAATGACTACTGATCATTTTTATTTGGCTGATGGGAGTAGCCTTATTACTACTAAAACCTATTATTTTAGATAGAGCCATAAAATGACTCTGAGACAAAAACAGGAGGAGCAGGTGTGTACAAAAATGGGATCACCCAAAATACTTTAAGCAAATAGCAACATCTTTATTATACACAAAAGGAGTAGAACTGTTAAAAATACATAAGGTGCCAAATACAAACACATCCCCAGCCCACTCAGAAACCCAGATACAGGTACAAATACATGCAGGTAAAGTGAAAAACTTTTCTCCATATGGCCAAATGCCTATAGAATTACAGTCCTCCTAATCAAATGATCCTAGCAGGAAGGCTAAAAAAAACAGCATACAGGATAATCTGAGACTCATATATGTATACACAATGTAGTTGAATGTGAACCAGGCATCTATAAACATAGAGCTAAATGCTGTAGACCATGGGGAAGGAAGAAAACTTATCACATGTAATAAAAAAGTCCCATCAAATAAGAAGATTCCTAAGTTTGTGTAAACAGCCAGATAAACCAATACAGCAGTTATACATACACTAAGGAGAAGAGTACCCGCAATTAGAACCTGCAAGACACCTGCACACTCCACATCCCCCCTTCCTACCCAGTGATCTATTTGAAGTGTTCATTTCTGTAAATGTTGATGGTTATGGTTTACAGCCAATGAAAACCCAAAAGTCATTATCTCACAAATTTAAACTAGGGAGGTTGAATGGTTAAAAACCACGCCGTGTTTCACAAGACATCAATGGGTTAATATAATATTGATTTATGGTTTTTAACCCTTCATCCTCCCTACTCTATATGCACCACGCTGGGGACTGCAGCAGCCGTGACTCTTATACCCACACATGGTGAAGCCTCTGATACCTATTTAGATATTTATTTTATCGTTCAGACCCTTCATCCTTCCTATTTCAATTTTCTGAGATAATCTCCTTTGGGTTTTAATTGGCTGTAAGCCATAATAATCAATATTAACAGAAATAAACACTTGAAATAGATCACTGTTTAAAATGACTCTATATAATATATAGGGTTTCAATTTTTGTTTTGAATTACTAAAGTAACTTACATTTTTTATGATATGCTAATTCATTGAGATGCAACTGTATATCTTATCAAACAAATTTGCTTCATTCTCTGCCAGAATTGATCACTTATTTTCAAAATCGTCAATTCTGAGGTAAAATCTGTATTCAGTCAAGATTTTCCTATTACGGAGATAGGAGATGGCAGATGTTACTGATGAGATTCTATGGTGATGGGAGAAAGGAGGAGCTAGAGACAGAGGGAGGATCTAGAAGAAGAGGGAGGAGCTAAATCTTAACACCGCCCCCTGTATCCCTCCTCTCCTTTCTATGCACATTGAATCTCCTCAGTAACATCTTTCATCTGCAATTTAACTAAATACCAAGTCTCTCCAAACGCGACATGGCGTCTGCTAACAATTTGAGCTAATTTTCCATTCAAATTGTTAGCGGACACCATTTAGCATTTGGAGAGCCCCTGTGTGTCTAAACATTGGAGCTCCCCCTCAAGTGACCCCATTTTGGAAACTAGACCGCACAGGGAACTTATCTAAATGGGTGGTGAGCATTTTGAACCCCCAGATGCTTCACAAATTAATCTGTAAAAATGAAAAAAGAAAATTTTTGTGGAAAAAAATACTTTTTCATTATTACGGATCAATTTGTGAAACATCTGGGTTTTCAAAGTGCTCACCACTCATCTAGATAAGTTTCCTTGGGGGTCTAGGTTCCAAAATGGGGTCATTTGTGGGGGAGCTCCAATGTTTAGGCATACAGGGGCTCTCTAAATGCGACATGGTGTCCGCTAACAATTTGAGCTAATTTTCCATTCAAATTGTTAGTGGACCCCATGTCGCGTTTGGAGAACCCCTGTGTGCCTAAACATTGGAGCTCCCCCACAAGTGACCCCATTTTTGAAACTAGACTCCCCAGGTAACTTATCTAGATGGGTGGTGAGAACTTTGAACCCCCAGATGTTTCACAAATTGATCCGTAATAATGAAAAAGTACTTTTTTTTTCACAAAAACTTTCGTTTAGCCTAACTTTTTTCATTTTCACATGGGCAAAAGGATAAAATGCATCGTAAAATTTGTTGAGCAATTTCTTCTGAGTACACCGATACCTCATATGTGGTCATAAACCACTGTTTAGGCGCACGGCAGGGCTCAGAAGTGAAGGAGTGCCATTTCACTTTTTGAATGAAAAATTAGCTCCAAAAGTCAAATTGCACTTTTTCCCTTCTGAGCCCTGCCGTGCGCCCAAACAGTGGTTTATGACCATATATGAGGAATCGGTGTACTCAGGAGAAATTTCCCAACACATTTTAGGATCCATTTTATCCTGTTGCCCATGTGAAAATGAAAGAATTGAGGCTAAAAGAATATTTTTGTTAGAAAAATTAAAATGTCAATTTTTTCCTTCCAAGTTGCTTTAGTTCTAGTGTTGAGCGAACATGCTCGGCACTACTCGTTACTCGCACGAGTATCACTGCACTCGGGCGACTCGCCGAGCACCGAGTAATCTCGCGATACTCGTGCTGTGCTCGTGGTCGTCATCTCTCCATGTTGGCGCTCTTTTGAGAGCCAGCCCACGTGCAGGGATTGGCTGACAGACCACTGCAATGCCACAGCCCTGTTGGTTGTGGTATAGCAGTGATTGGCCGGCCTGCACAGCGTCACCGAGCCTTTATAAGTCCCGGCGCGCTGTGCTCGGCACACAGTCTTCCAGACAGTGAGTGTAGGGAGAGTGTCTGCTGCTGATTAGGGACAGATTTGCGGCCCTCATAGGTAGATCCGGATCAGGGCTGCAAACTGCTGCTGACCACAACAGTCCTTCTCAGGACTAATCTAGGAGGACATAGGCAGGGTGATCCAGATCGGAGTCCAAGATTTCCAGTGACCAGAACAGTCCTTCTCAGGACTAATCTAGGAGGATATAGGCAGGGTGATACAGATTGAAATCCAAGCTTTTCTGTGACCATTAGAGTCACCACACTCTTGTACTTAGTACCTTAATACAGGTTAGGGACTAAAATCCTCTCTTCAAACCATTACAGTCACCAGACAGGTGTACGTACTACCTTAATACAGGTTAGGGAACTAAAATCCTAACTCTTGTCATCAAAACAGTCACCAGACAGGTGTACGTACTACCTTAATACAGGTTAGGGACTAAAATCCTCTCTTGAACCATTACAGTCACCAGACAGGTGTACGTACTACCTTAATACAGGTTAGGGAACTAAAATCCTAACTCTTGTCATCAAAACAGTCACCAGACAGGTGTACGTACTACCTTAATACAGGTTAGGGACTAAAATCCTCTCTTGAACCATTACAGTCACCAGACAGGTGTACGTACTACCTTAATACAGGTTAGGGAACTAAAATCCTAACTCTTGTCATCAACACAGTCACCAGACAGGTGTACGTACTACCTTAATACAGGTTAGGGACTAAAATCCTCTCTTGAATCATTACAGTCACCAGACAGGTGTACGTACTACCTTAATACAGGTTAGGGACTAAAATCCTCTCTTCAAACCATTACAGTCACCAGACAGGTGTACGTAGTACCTTAATACAGGTTAGGGAACTAAAATCCTAACTCTTGTCATCAAAACAGTCACCAGACAGGTGTACGTACTACCTTAATACAGGTTAGGGGCTAAAATCCTCTCTTCAAACCATTACAGTCACCAGACAGGTGTACGTACTACCTTAATACAGGTTAGGGACTAAAATCCTAACTCTTGTCATCTCAACAGTCACCACACTGTTGTAAGTCATACCTTTATTCAGGTTAGGGAACTAAAATCCTAACTCTTGTCATCTCAACAGTCACCACACTGTTGTAAGTCATACCTTTATTCAGGTTAGGGAACTAAAATCCTAACTCTTGTCATCTCAACAGTCACCACACTGTTGTACGTCATACGTTCATACAGGTTAGGGAACTAAAATCCTAACACTTGTCATCTCAACAGTCACCACACTGTTGTAAGTCATACCTTTATTCAGGTTAGGGAACTAAAATCCTAACTCTTGTCATCAAAACAGTCCCAAGACAGGTGTACGTACTACCTTAATACAGGTTAGGGACTAAAATCCTAACTCTTGTCATCTCAACAGTCACCACACTGTTGTACGTCATACGTTCATACAGGTTAGGGAACTAAAATCCTAACTCTTGTCATCTCAACAGTCACCACACTGTTGTAAGTCATACCTTTATTCAGGTTAGGGAACTAAAATCCTAACTCTTGTCATCTCAACAGTCACCACACTGTTGTAAGTCATACCTTTATTCAGGTTAGGGAACTAAAATCCTAACTCTTGTCATCTCAACAGTCACCACACTGTTGTACGTCATACGTTCATACAGGTTAGGGAACTAAAATCCTAACACTTGTCATCTCAACAGTCACCACACTGTTGTAAGTCATACCTTTATTCAGGTTAGGGAACTAAAATCCTAACTCTTGTCATCAAAACAGTCCCAAGACAGGTGTACGTACTACCTTAATACAGGTTAGGGACTAAAATCCTAACTCTTGTCATCTCAACAGTCACCACACTGTTGTACGTCATACGTTCATACAGGTTAGGGAACTAAAATCCTAACTCTTGTCATCTCAACAGTCACCACACTGTTGTAAGTCATACCTTTATTCAGGTTAGGGAACTAAAATCCTAACTCTTGTCATCTCAACAGTCACCACACTGTTGTAAGTCATACCTTTATTCAGGTTAGGGAACTAAAATCCTAACTCTTGGCATCTCAACAGTCACCACACTGTTGTACGTCATACGTTCATACAGGTTAGGGAACTAAAATCCTCTCCTAAAACCATTCAAGTCACCAGACTGTTGTACGTCATACCTTGATACAGGTTAGGGACTAAAATCCTCTCCTGAAAGCATTACAGTCACCAGACTGTTCTATGTCATACCTTGATACAGGTGAGGGACTAAAATCCTCTCCTAAAACCATTCAAGTCAGCAGATTGTTGTACGTCATACCTTGATACAGGTTAGGGAATAAAATCCTCTCCTAAAACCTTTCAAGTCACCAGACTGTTGTACGTCATACCTTGATTACCTTGATACAGGTTAGGGAACTAAAATCCTAATCTCTTGTGATCTGAACAGTCACCAGACTGGTGTACGTCATACCTTGATACAGGTTAGGGACTAAAATCCTCTCATGTGACTGTTGTCGCAGTATACAAGCAAAATGCGCAAGGGCGTTGGCAAGGAACAAGGAGGTGAACGTGATGGTGGTGCAGGCAGAGGCCGAGGTCGTGTGCAAGCACTAATTTCGCAACAATAAAGTGGCACATCTACTCGCTCACACGTCCTGTCCTAAATTGTTGGGGCCCGCTGCAGTACTACGCTCTTGAACCAACACTAGTGTCAACAGCTTGTTACTTGGATAGCGGATAATGCTTCAAGTCTGATTGGCACCTCCACAAACACCCTGTCTTCCACACGGTCAATTGTCAGTAGCCGTGATACTGCACTGCACATTTCCCAACCTGATCCTCCTTCCTACCAACTGGCTGAGTGCACGTCCACGGACATTACTGATCCCACACTTGGACACTCGGAAGTCCAGAAGTGTGTACCCATGGGTCAGTGGAGGTACATGGCAAATTCCCATTACAAAATTTAAATTCAGTTGTCATTTGTTGGTGGTGTGGTGAAGTCTGGCCCAATCCAACCCTTGTTCATCTTGATCTCAGTCAGCCTGTCAGCATTTTCAGTTGACAGGCGGTTGCGTTTATCAGTAATGATTCCACCTGCAGCTCTGAAAACACGCTATGACAAAATGCTAGCGGCAGTGCAGGCCAGACTTCCAAGGCGTAGAGAGCCAATTCATGCCACGTGTCCAGCTTGGAGACCCAATAATTGTAAGGCACAGAGGAATCTCGCAGTACAGTTGTTCGATCGGCAAGGTACTCCTTCAGCATCTGACCAAACTTAGCATTTCTTGTGGCACTACCCCGCACCTCAGGGGCTGTGGTACGTGAGGGGCTAAGAAAACTGTCCCACCTCCTAAAGACTGTTCCCCTACCTTTGGCGGATTGGACTTGTGCCCCTCTCGGCCGAACGCCTTGGTTGTCCACCGATTCCTCACCTATGCCGCTAGCGTTTTGTGAGGGGAATGATTAGCCTACTTCCGTGACTATGGCCTTCAGGAACTACTGCGTTTTGGCTGACCTCTCCGTCTCAGGAATGACAGACATTAATTTCTCCTTGTACCGTGGGTCTAACAGTGTTGCCAACCAGTACTGATTGTCGGCCAAGATGTTCTGAACGCGAGGGTCACGAGGCAGGCAGCTTACCATAAAGTCAGCCATGTGCGCCAGACTCTTAACACCCATCACTTTAGTATCCAGACCAAAACGATGACTGAACATGCTGTCCTCCTCCTCCTCCTCCTCCTCATCTCCCCTGTCCTCTGCCCAGCCACGCTGAATCGAGGGTATCACTGGTGTGCATGTCATATCCTCAATTTGGCCAGAGAGTTGCTCCATGTCTTCATACTCCTCCTCCCCGTCATAGTCCTCCACTGCACGTTGTGATGAGATGAGGCTGGACTCTGTGTTTTCACCCACACCCACTACTGTTTCTTGCTCCAAGTCATCGCGCTCGGCCTGCAATGCATCCTCTTTGTTTTTCAGCAGAGACCATTTTAGAAGGCAGAGTAGTGGTATGGTGACGCTAATAATGGCGTCATCACAGCTCACCATCTGGGTGGAGTCCTAAAAGTTTTGGAGGACGGTACATAGGTCCGACATCCATCTCCACTCCTCAGGTGTTATGTGTGGAGTTTGAACCATTTTCCCGACGGCTTAGGTGATGCAGGTAGTCAACAACTGCCCTCTTCTGCTCACATATCCTGACCAACATGTGCAGAGTTGAATTCCAACGCGTGGGGACATCACACACCAGTCTGTGGGCCGTAAGACGCTAACGGCGCTGAAATCCGCAAAGGTCGGCTGAAGCAGCAGGTGACTTGCGAAAATGTGCAGACAGACGGCGAACTTTTAAAAGCAGTTCAGACAGCTCTGGGTATGACTTTAGAAACCTCTGAAACACCAGGTTGAGCACGTGGCCACGCATGGAACATGCGTCAGCTGGCCTCGCCTCAAAGCTGCCACCAAGTTCCGTCCATTGTCACACACGACCTTTCCTGGCTTTAGGTTCAGAGGTGTGAGCCAGTGATCTGCCTGCTGTTTCAGAGCTGTCCACACCTCTTCTGCATTGTGGGGTTTGTCACCTATGCAGACTAGCTTCAGCACAGCCTGTTGACGCTTCGCAGAGGCAGTGCTGCAGTGCTTCCAGCTTGGGACTGGTGTGGAGGGTACAGTGGATGAGGATGAGCAGGAGGAGGAGGAGGACGCTGAAGAGCATGACATTCCGGAGCTGTAGAGTGTCGGTGAAACCCTGACAGAGGTAGGGCCTGCTATCCTTGGTGTGGGAAGGACGTGTTCCGTCCCTCGATCAGACTGTGTCAGAGCCTCCACAATATTAACCCAGTGTTTTGTCAAGGAGATGTAGCGGCCTTGCCCACAAGCACTTGTCCACGTGTCTGTGGTTATACACTTCAGCCCCTGACCTTACCCCTGCGGTATTAAAGAACAGCAATGACTGTCTACCTCCAGTTTCCAATATCATGTCCACTCTCTATTTGAAACTAAACCTTTCCAAAACTGAACTTCTTCTGCTCCACCCATCCACTAACCTCCCTAAATCGGACATCTCTCTCTCAGTTTGTGGCACCACGATAATGCCTAGGCAGCAGGCTCGTTGTCTGGGTGTTATGTTTGACACCGATCTCTCCTCCTCCCACACACAATGTCTCGTCCGCTCATGTCACTTACACTTGAAGAATATCTCCAGAGTCCGTCCCTTTCTCACCCTGTAAACAACAAAAACCCTCACCGTGGCCCTAATCCATTACAGCCTTGACTATTGCAATTCTCTATTAAGCGGCCTCCCCCTCACCAGAGTTTCTCCTCTCCCGTCCATCCTTAATGCAGCAGCCAGGATCACCCATCTGGCCAATCGTTACTCAGATGCCTCTGCTCTGTGCCAGTCATTGCACTGGCTGCCCGTATACTACAGCATCCAATTCAAATTGCTTCTTATCACCCACAAAGCTATTCACAGTGCAGCACCCCTCTACCTCTCCTCCCTCATCTCTGTCTATCACCCCACTCGCCCTCTACGTTCCTCAAATGACCTTCGACTGACATCGGTAATAATCCGATCCTCCCAGTACCGGCTCCAAGACTTCTCCAGAGCTGCACCAAACCTCTGGAATGCTTTACCAAAAGAAATCAGGACTATCCACAACTTGCATGGCTTCAGACGATCCCTAAAAAAGCATCTTTTTAAGGCGGCCTATCATACTCCCTTATAGAAGTCCTTTGTACTGTAGATAGTGGGCTATCCCTCTGGACATTACTCTTCTACAAACTCCACCAAACCAAAAAGGTCTACACAGACTGTATAATGACCATCCATGTAAGCTTAGTTCTATGCCCCATTTCCTCAAGATGCCTGGACCATCCGTGCAATAAGCCCCTGTACCTTGTGCAACCCCTATCCCGTTGTAGATTGTAAGCTCTTTTGAGCAGGGTCACCTTCATTTCTTGCTTTATTTTTTGTATTTTCTTTTTTACATTGATTCTATGCCTATTGTTTTGTATCCAATTATTCTACTGTATTTGTTCTGTACTGTAATTACTTACTGTATTATATTTTCTGTACTCTAACCCTACATTGTAAAGCGCTGCGTAATATGTTGGCGCTATATAAATAAAGCTGTATTATTATTATTATTATTATTAGGTGGACTTTGGCTGAAACAGCGTTGTTCAGGGCACGTGTGATGCTGTTGGACACGTGGTTATGCAATGCGGGGACGGCACATCTGGAGAAATAGTGGCGGCTGGGGACCGAGTAACGTGGGACAGCAGCCGGCATCAGGTCGCGGAATGCTTCCGTCTACACCAGCCGGAAAGGCAACATTTGTAGCGCAATGAGTTGCGAAATGTGATCATTCAGGACTGTGGCATGTGGGGCGTTGGCAGCGTATTTGCGCCTGCGTTCAAATGTTTGCTGAATGGATAATTGAACACTGCGCTGGGAAAAGGACGTGCTTGATGGTGGTGTAATTTGGACGTGGGCAACTTCAGGTGCAGGGACGGAGGCTTGTTCGCGGCCAGCTTAGACAGGGGATTGGCTCGCACGCACAACAGGCAAAGACGTAGCAGTGACATCAGCAAGCACCGCTTCTCGAATCTGTTGTAGTTTCCACAAAGTCGTGTGCTTGGCTGACATGTGCCTGATCATGCTAGTGGTGGGCAGGCTGCTACTTTTCGTACCCCTGCTGATGCTGGCATGGCAGGTGTTGCAAATGGCCTTTTTAGAGTCATCTGGAGCCAACTGAAAATACTGCCAGACTCGGGAAGACCTAACATTTGCACAGGCACCTTGTGTCGTGTTGTTTGTTCCGGGGAACGGTTGCCTGCCTTATGCCTGCGTACCCGACCCTGCTTCGTACTGCCTGTTGGGATGCTATGCCTCCCTCCCCCTGTGCACTGCTGTCCTCGCTCTGCATATACTCCTGCCAGGTTGGGTAAGCTACTGGATCATCCACCACGTTGTCTTCCTATTCCTTGGCTAATCGCTGGACTGCTCCTCCTTCTCCTCATGTGGCACCATGATGACCGTTACAATAGTTTGGCTGTAGTTTCAGGTATACCCACAGTGGTAAATTTTTACGCCCATTCTTTTTGAATGGGCATTACAAAGACAGGATACCCGCATCTTTTCTATGTGAAAAATGTTTTGAGGCCCTCCAGCACGTCTCTATCCAGGGACAAAGAGGAGCCTCCCAATTTTTGGCTGCCCTGACCAAAGGGCTATACTAAAATACACCCACTTGAGGGTT
>JARQOC010000003.1:669624256-669767912 GCA_033576535.1 Allobates femoralis | reverse complement strand
GAAAAAGGTCTGTCCACAGCTTTTAAAGATGGATGATTGAGCACATATTTTCTATAGCGATGCCATCATCATTCATGTGTGGGAGGTCACTGGGAAATGCAGGTGCATGCATGAGTGCTGGCAGAAAATATTGCTGCGGCTGGGAGCCTGTCTGATTGATGAAGAGTTTGCTTGTTTCCTTTTTCTTAATGTGTAAAGCTAGATTGTTTTTAGTGTCCCGTGAAAACCCCCTGAGAAGGATAAATGAAGAATCAATGAGGGTCCTTGGACGGATTTTATTTAAGGTTAGACCTTCCCTGTAACCAAAGCAGTCTGCCAGGAAATAATATTGCTTTACAAGCACAGTGTTAAAGTGTCTAAATCTTATGTCTTTTGATATACAATCAAATAGGAAGCAGGTTTAAATAAAGAAAAAAAAGGAAAATCGCCAACACAATGTGTCGCCATTGAAATGCTGCACACATTTGTGGACCTGCTGCTATCAGTGAACCGTAATGTCTTTTCTCATTGTGCTCTGCAGACAGCGGTGGCAATGAATTTGTACGTTTGTCTGTTACACTCTGTCAAGCTCGTTTTTAGATCTACTATTTACAGACTTTAGGGAAAGAGCTAGAAGTAAATAAATGTAAATGACTAATAGAAACTAGTAGCAGTAGTTGTTCAGAGAGAATTTGAAATGCCATGTCCTTGGTCCTCCTAACATATACAGATATAGAAGGTATTTATGTTCAAAAGCAAAAACATAGTTGCATAAATAACGATTATTTTTCAAAAACATACTTTTTTTCATTGCCAGAAATGTATTCATGCAATTTATTCTGCATAAACTCCCTGCAACTACATCAAGATGAGGTCCTTTTGCAGCCTGTATTGACCGGTTAATGGTACATCTGTGCACTGGTTTCACTAGATTAGTTATGATACAAAGCTTTCAAACTACAAATAATGCTAAGACGTTTTGGTCATTTATGAAAAATGTTCATGAGAATTTCTTATTTCTAACTCTTTGATCAGTGTGATCTTCACGTTTACTCATTAGTCCATTTTCGCAAATGAAGGTGTAAACTGTTTTACAGCATGATGTGTGGGAGACTCTGCTGTGACGGATAAACAGCGATTTTGTTTTCTAAACTATATTCTAAAGCTAGCAGGAATGCAGCCTAAACAAACAAGGATGGTAATTAGAATGGTAATGTAAGGAACGTGTTGTTTAGTTTGCATAAACCCTTCACATGAATTTATCATTAGCAGACGCTCTATGTATAGACACCAGGTGGATGTAATAAAGTTTGTTCTGAAGTGCTTGAAACACAAGCCAGATCTGTAAAAACAAAATATATGTTCTTCAAAATAAATCAAAAGCATAAACACTAGGGGAGAATTTTACAACAATTTTCCTTTGTTATTAATTTGGATATATTAAAATGAATTTGTTCAGCAATAATTAATATTTCTCTCCCCAAGCCTTCCCCCTGCTTTCTGAACTAATTTTTAGAATGTATTATGTAAGAAGATTTATCAAATTTGTTTTTGGTTCTGAGATATCATGCATACATTTCACTATACAATGAGTTGTATGATACCTGTCACGAGTCAGTGACAGCATTGTTGCTGTTTATTTTAAATGGGTTAAGTACCTTAGTACCAGTGAGAGTTAATGTCAGTTTCCTTGTTGGTAGTGCTAGGTCAGTTTGCAGCAGTTTGTGACCACTTCTACCTCCCTTTAAGTAATCCCAGATCCAACATTTGTTGTTAGCGATTATTCATTCTGAACAGACCAATCTAGTAGAGTGTGGACCTTGGGGAGCTATGGCTACTGGAGATCTACTGACTGGATGCCGCCAGTTTTGCTGCCTTTTGGAGGTTGGCAGCAGATACAAATTAGCATTATGTCCTTATTGTGTGTTCTCTGTTTGCCTATAGTTGTTAGTGGAATTGACGAAGAGCTCATCCCATTCATTTCCTACCTAGGTATAAGAAATTGTAGAGACGATCCAGTGGCATGCTTCATATTTCTTTTATTGTGCAATCATAAAATCATCACAGCGCACAGAGGGTGCCGCTGGACAAGTTTCGGAGGAACTAACCTCCTTAATCATCATGGCTGATGATTAAGGAGGTTAGTTCCTCCGAAACTCATCCAGTGGCACCCTCTGTGCGCTGTGATGGTTTTATGATTGCACAATAAAAGGAATATGAAGCATGCCACTGGATCGTCTCTACAATTTCTTATGACTATTGAGGTGGACGCCAACCACTAGATCCAGTGGAGGAGCCTTGTGAGTATATTGGCTGCAGGCCTCCCCTCCCCCCTTCCTGCAATCAGTAATTTCCTACCTAGGGCCTGGCTAAGGGGCAGCCAGGGCCAGGTATCCCGCTCAGCATATACAGTTGAAACGAGAAGTTTACATACACTATACAAAAAGACGCTATGCATGTTTTTCTCACTATATAACATAAAATCAGGATAAACCCCTTCCCTGTGTTAGGTCAATTAGGATTACCATAATTATTCATATTTGTCAAATGCCAGAATAAGAAGAGAGAATGTTTAAGGCATTTTTATTACTTTCTGCAAAGTTAAAAGTTTACATACATTTCATTAGTATTTGGTATCATTGCCCTTAATGACTTGGGGGTCAAATGTTTAGAATTTTCTTCCACAAGCTTCTCACAATAGTTGATAGGAATTTGGGCCCATTCCTCCTGACAGAACTGCTGTAAATGAGCCATATTTGTAGATCACCTTGCTCACACCTGCCTTTTCAGCTTTTCCCATAATTTTTCAATCGGATTGAGATCAGGGTTTTGGGATGGCCCCTCAATAACATTGACTTTTTTATCGTTAAGCCACTTTGTAATCAGTTTGGCAGCATGCCTTGGGTCAATGTCCATTTAGAAGACCCATCTCCGTCCAAGCTTTAACTTTCTGCCTGATGTCCTGAGATGTTTCAGAATTGCCACAAAATCTTGTTACCTAATGATGCCATCTATTTTGTGAAATGCACGAGTCCCTCCTACAGCAAAACAACCCCACAATATAATGCTGCCACCACCATGTTTTACAGTTCGGATGATGTTCTTAGGCTTCCAAGCTTCTCTCTTTTTCCTACAAATGTAACAATGCTCATTATGGCCAAACTTTAGTTTTGTCATACAACAGGACATGTTTCCAAAAATTTAGATCTTTGTTCCTATGTGCATTTGCAAAAATGAATCACACTTTTTTATGTTTCCATTGGAGTAATGGCTTCCTGGCGGAGTGACCTTTCAACCCATGTTGATACTGTACTCATTTCACTGTGGATAACGACACAATATTACCAGCTTACCATCATCTTCACAAGGCCTTTTGCTTTTGTTCTTGGGCTTATTAGCACGTCGGACCAAAACATGTTGATCTCTGGAACACATAACCGTCTCCTTCCTGAGAGGTTTGATGGCTAATGTAGTTGCATATAATTGTTTGTACAGATAAACAAGGCCCCTTCAAGTATCTGGACATTGCACCCAAGGATGAACCAGACTTGTGCAAGTCCACAATTCTCTTCCTGATATCTTGGCTGAATTCTTTAGACTTGCCCATGATGCTACACCAAGAAGCATTGTGTTTCAGTTGTCCATTAAAATACATCCACATGTGTGTCTCCAATTAATTCAGACGTTGCCAATTAACCTATCAGAAACTACCACACACATGACATCATCATATGGGCTGTCTCTAATTGTTTAAAGGCATAGTATGTAAATATTTGACTTCGCAGAAAGTGATAAAAATGCATTAAAACATTCTCTTTCTCTAATTTTCTGGAATTTGGCAAATATAAATAATAACACAACCCTGCAAAATTGAATTTTTTGAAAAATACAAGAGACGTTTTCACTGATTTTTACGTAATTTGGTGTGCTGATTACGAAAATGGCCTCCATTTTTTTCCATCATGTAAGGATTTTTTGTAAAACCAAGATTGATATTTTTGCTAAAATCCTATTTAAAAAGGAATTCTGTCGAACAATTGTACATGTAACATCTGGCAACAGTGGTTTTTATCCATTTAAATGTATGTATAATCGATTTCTTAAATCTTCATAAATAAACTACATACATATCCTAATATGCATTAGAATCGGGCCGCCATCTAGTAAATTATAGTGCACCATCCATAGTCCTTCATATATTATAATGCACACCCATAGGCCTCCAAGAATTCTTGGTGTGGCAAATTTATTTTTCAGCAATCTATTATAATATAATTATAATAAATTTACATCATAGATGAAAATCACTTTTTCCAGATTTCACAAGCTGCCTCTGGTCTAGAGAAAAACTCCCTCAAGTTAAAAATATTTACAGCAAATTATGGTGCAGTTTCTAGAATCAAGTTGTCTACAGAGCTTATAAAGCATGCAAAAGGATTTAAAAGCATATTTTTGTACTCAAGTGAGAATGTTAGCATGTGAAAAAAAAATCAGAAAAGGCATGTTTTTTGACTAAGATATTTCATTGACAAAAATCAATATTATTTTTTGTAACCAAATTAGGTAAAGTCATTTAAGTACGTTGTTTATTTCCTTTGAAACGTCTTTTCGATGTTTTTCTTTTACGTTGTTTCTCGGGCTTATCTCGTGTTAGCATCCAACAGTATTCGGCCAGCATGTTTTTATTCCATCTTCATTGATATTTTCGCTCCTTATCTTTGATGTCCTGATGGAATCTTTCACCCTGTTCTTCGTGGACTGCTCCTAAATTTTCGGGGAAAAAGTTCACATGTGAGTGGAGGAAATGTAATTTCACACTCATGTTGCAACCCAACGCTTGAAATTTCTCCATCATATCCATTACAATTTGTTCGTAGTCGAGATCTTTGTAATTGCCCAGAAATTTACTGGCGACATCTTTGAATGCAACCCAGGCTTCTCTTTCCTTTTTATTCATACTGGTCTCAAATGCTTTATCCTTTATAAGCTTGCGGATGTCTGGACCAACAAAGATTCCCTCTTTCAACTTGGCTTCGGATAAACCTGGAAACTTCTTACACAGGTATTTGAAACAATTTCCATCTTTTGGAATAGCCTTAACAAACTGCTTCATTACACCTAATTTTATATGCAGAGGAGGTAACAATACTTTTCTTGGCTCAACTACGCTGTTCCGAATCACATTCTTGGTGCCTGGTTCTAGATTTTTTCTTTTCGGCCATTCTTTTTTAACCCAATGTTGAGTCCTATCACGGCTGTCCCACTCACAAAGGAAACAAGGGAACTTTGTATATCCGCCTTGTCGACCAAGAAGCATAGAGATAATTTTCAAATCACCGTATATGGTCCAACCGTGGTCGGCATATTTTATTTTGTTTAGAGCGAGAGCCTGGTTTTCATTGCATTCTTTTAAATGCACTGAATGTCCAACTGGTACAGATGCATACCGACTTCCGTGATGAAGAAGGACAGCTTTGAGGCTCCATTTCGAAGAATCTATAAACATCCTCCATTCATCTTTATCGTAATTTATATTATATTTGCTCATCAATCCGGGAACATCAGAACAATACACCAGGTTCTCTTCTTCTTCAAAGTACTTAACAAATTCCTTTTCTCGATTCCTGTACCAAGAAAAAGAGGTTCCTTTATCCTGTAAGTTTTTTTCTTTCAATCTGGAGCCCAACAATTCAGCTGCCTCTTTCGAAAGGCACAGATCTCTAGTCAGATCATTAAGTTCAACCTGAGAGAATTGCTGAAATGAATCGCTTCCAGAGGGCTTATATTCGTTATCGCACCCTTGAACTTTTGGATGTTCTGAGTCTGAAGACTCTGAAGAGATGACTGGCAATTCAGTTGGAGGCAAAGGCACTGGCACATCAGGTCCATGAGGCGTATGGCCGACTGAATGTTATCAGGATAAGAGATTAGTTTATGATTTTTGCAGTTATACCCACGGACATGGCAAGAATAAAAGTAACAATCATCACAGTTGTTTTTCGGCTCCCTCCAAACCATAGGAATTCCAAATCGTAAAGCAGCCTTTTTTCCTTTTAGCCATAAGCTTAGACCATTGAAACACTGTACACAAACTTTGTGAGGAGCCCACGATTTATCCTGGTCTCCAAGTTTCATGTCGAAATACGCTTGATAAAGTTGTCTTACATAGTCTGTAATGCTCCTCATGTGATTTTTAATAACACTATATTCACCGCATATGTAATAAAAGTCATCAGGCAAATTTTCACTATGTCTCGAACTCAAAGCCATGTTTCACAAAACACCTAGAGTAAAACAACAAGGATATCATAAATTAAAACGAAATTAAAAATATTCACTTACCGTATATACTCGAGTATAAGCCGACCCGAGTATAAGCCGAGGCCTCTAATTTTACCCTCCAAAACTAGAGAAACTTATTGACTCGAGTATAAGCCTAGGGTAAGAAATGCAGCAGACCGCCATCCTGTTATAAAGCCCTCTATCACTGGTATATAGCCCACCATCCCGGTATATAGTGGCCATCACTGATATATATTGCCCATAACTAGTATATTGTCGCCGCCATCACTGGTATTACAGCCCCAGCAGTGGTATACAGGCCCCCAGCAGTTGTATACAGGCCCCTAATCAGTGGTATACAGGCCCCTCATCAGTGGTATACAGGCCCAGCAGTGGTATACAGCCCCCCCCTGCTGGCACACCGCCCCCCATCGGTATACAGAGGCCCCACATCGGTGTACAGAGGCCCCCCATCGGTATACAGAACCCCCTTTCCTGCTGGAACACGGCCCCCCATTGGTATTCAGAGGCCCCCCCTGCTGGCACACGGCCCCCCATCAGTATACAGAGGCCACCCTGCTGGCACACGGCCCCCCATCGGTATACAGAGGCCCCCCTGCTGGCACACTGCCCCCCATCAGTATACTGAGACCCCCCCTGCTGGCACACGGCCCCCCGATCGGTCTACAGAGGCCCCCCTGCTGGCACACAGCCCCCCCTTCGGTATACAGAGGCCCCCTGCCTCCGCATTGATCTCACCCTCCGATGTCCACAGGCACCTGGGGTTCTCCATCCACTCTCCTCGCACTAATGAGTGGCGTCACGTGACTGCCTGCTCACTCTGCAGCATCCCCCGCCTCCTCCAGCGGCCGATCACAGCCCCTGCCCACTCAGCAACTGTATGACTCGAGTATAAGCTGAGGGGGGCACTTTTCAGCACAATTTTTGTGCTGAAAAATGCGGCTTATACTCGAGTATATGCGGTACTTTATCTTACTACGGATGTTAAGTACACAACCTTCTAGGTTAAAGGGGTTAAAGAGAAATAAACAAATAAAAGCGATTGCCATTTAAACATTTTTGCTAGTTACAACAGTGCAAGTATAGACTTGTTCATTGCGTCTTTCCGATGCGTTGGGACAGTGTTCGAGGGGTATTTCGTAGGTTTCACCGTGGTAAAAACTGAGAGGGAAGAAATTCAACAAATCTGCACCAAAAAATACATAAATTTCAGCTATCAATTCCCTTATATTTTTTTCATCGCAGGCCTGTGTTATGGTAATCCTTATTGACCAAAAACAGGAAAGGTTTATTCTAATTTCATGTCAGATACTGAGAAAAACATGCATATGTGTCTTTTTATGAAAGGTATGTAAACTTCAGGTTCCAATTGTAGGTGCTGCACCTATCAAGGGTGGTCAGAGGAGCCAGAGCCCAGCGGAAGGTTTGGCTAGGGGACACAAACCTCCCTTTCTTTAGATTCAATGATATCCCTCCCTTCCCTGTAGATGTACAAAATCATATCTCACATGACAATACCATTAGCTAAAAATAAATGCAAAAACAAACCATTTTATGGCGTTTAAGTGTCATTCACACATTCAGTATTTGGTCAGTATTTTTATTAGCTTTTGTAGCCAAAATCAGGAGTGGAACAATCAGTGGAAAAGTGTAACAGAAAGGTGTGCACCAAAAAATACATTAAATTAGAGAAAGAGAATGTTTTAATGCATTTTTATCACTTTCTGCAAAGTCAAACGTTTACTTAAAACAATTAGGGACAGCCCATATGATGATGTCGTGTTTGGTAGCATACAAATAATGTATAGCAGCACTGTAGTATTGGGCGGTACATTACAGTACATGTATAGCAGCGCTATGGTATATGGCCGTACATTATGGTACATGTATAGCAGCACTATGGTATATGGCGATACTCCGCTCCCTGCGGTCCCCGCGCTCCTCCTGGCCCCCAGTCCTCCACAGTAAAAGTAAAAATAAAAAAATCCACAGTGAGGATACTCACCTGTCCGCCGGCTCGCTCCACCTCCGTCTTCTAGGTCCTACAGGCCTTTAGGACCTGTTGTTGCCTGGGAAACTGATCAGCTGAGGGGTGATGGGGGGCAGGATTGTGTCGGGGGGCAGGATGGAGCGAGCGGGGTAGGATGGAGCCGGAGGGGGCATGATGGAGCCGGGGGGGGCAGGATGGAGCCGGGGGAGGCAGGATAGAGCAAGCAGGGCAGGATGGAGCCAGGGAGGCAGGTTGGAGCCGGGAGAGCAAGAACAGCGGGATGGAACGAGCGGGGCAGGATGCAGTGGGGGGGGGGCAAGATGGAGCCGGACGGGGCAGGATGGAGCCGGTGGGGGCAGGATGGAGCTGGGGGAGTCAGGATGGAGAGAGCAGGGCAGGATGGAGCCAGGGGGGCGGCAGAATGGAGTGAGAGGGGCTGGATGGAGCCAGAGGGGGCAGGATGGAGCCAGGAGGGGCAGGATGGAGCCAGGGGGGGCAGGATGGAGACTGAGCAGGCAGGATGGAGTGAGCAGGGCAGGATGGAGCGAGCAGGGCAGGATGGAGCGAGCGGGGCAGGATAGAGCCGGGGGAGCAGGATGGTGGTGGGGGGGTGGGACAGGATGGTGGTGGGGGGCAGGATGGATCGAGAGGGGCAGGATGGTGGGATCGGGGCAGGATACAGGAGCGGGGCAGGATGGAGCTGAAGGGGCAGGAAGGAGCCATCGGGGCAGGATGGTGGCGGGGGGGCAGGATGGAGCCGGCGGGGCAGAATGCTGGTGGGGGGGCAGGATGGAGCCGGTGGGGCAGGATGGTGGCAGGGGGGCAGGTTGGAGCCAGAGGGGCAGGATGGTGGCAGGGGGGCAGGTTGGAGCCAGAGGGGCATGATGGTGGCGGGGGGGGCAGGATGGTTGCGGGGGGGCAGGATGGTGGTGGGGGTGCATGATGGAGCTGGCGGGGCAGAATGTATGCGGCAGGGCAGGATGGTGGCGGGGGGGCAGGATGGAGCCAGCTGGGCAGGATGGAGTGAGCGGGGCAGGATGGAGCCAGCGGGGCAGGTTGGTGACGAGCGGGGCAGGATGGAGCGAGCGGGGCAGGATGGAGCCAGCAGGGCAAGATGGAGCCGGCGGGGCAGGATGGTGGGTGGGGGGCAGGATGGTGGCAGGGGGGGCAGGATGGTGGTGGGGGTGCAGGATGGAGCCGGCGGGGCAGGATGAGGCGGCGAAGCAGGATGGAAGCGGCGAGGCAGGATGGATGCAGGGGGGCAGGATGGTGGCGGGGGGGCAAGATGGTGGCGGGGGAGCAGGATGAAGCCAGCAGGGCAGGATGGATGCGGGGGGGCAGGATGGATGCGGGGGGGCAGGATGGAGCCAGCGGGGCAGGATGGTGTCGGGGGGATCAGGATGGTGGTGGGGGGGCAGGATGGAGCCGGCGAGGCAGGATGGAGCGAGCGGGGCAGGATGAAGCGAGTGGGGCAGGATGGAGCTGGTGGGGCAAGATGGTGGCGGGGAGGCAGGATGGTGGTGGGGGTGCAGGATGGAGCCGGCGGGACAGGATGGAGCTAGGGGGGGCAGGATGAAGCCGGTGGGGCAGGATGGTGGCGGGGGGATCAGGATGGTGGTGGAGGGGCAGGATGGAGCCAGCGGGGCAGGATGGCGGCGGGGGGGGGGCAAGATGTAGCCGGCGGGGCAGGATGGAGCCAGCGGGGCAGGATGGTGGTGGGGGGGCAGGATGGTGGTGGGGGGCAGGATGGAGCCGGCAGGGCAGGATTAATGCGGGGGGGCAGGATGGAGCTGGCGGGGCAGGATGGTGGTGGGGGGAATCAGGATGGTGGTGGGGGGGATCAGGATGGTGGTGGGGGGCAGGATGGAGCCGGCGGGGCAGGATGGAGCCAGCGGGGGCAGGATGGATATGGGGGGCAGGATGGAGGCGCTCTTCCTGCCCCCCTCCCCTGCTCCTGCCCATCCTCCGCTCCCCACGGCCCCCCTCCCTCTGCCCCTCCGCTCCCTGCGGCCCCCTTGCTCCCCCCCGCTCCTCCATGGTGATAATTAAAAAAAAACCCTCAGTGAGGTTACTTACACTCTGTCGGCTCGCTCCACCTCTGTCTTGTAGCCTCCAGGACAGGACCTGTCGTTGCCTGGGAAACTGATCAGCTGATCAGTTTCCTAGGCAACGACAGGTCCTCAAGCCCTATAGAAGCTAGAAGACAGAGGTGGAGTGAGCCGGCGGAGAGTAGGTATCCTCACTGAGGTTTGTTTTTTTTTGTTATCACTGTGGAGGAGCAGGGGGGGCCAGGGGGAGCGGGGGGGCCGTGGGGAGCGGAGGAGGGGCAGGAGCATCGGAGGTGGGCAGGAGGAGCGGAGGGGGGCAGGAAGAGTCGAGGGGGGCAGGAAGAGCAGGGGGGCGCAGGGAGTGGAGGAGGGACAGGAGCAGTGGAGGGGGGCAGGAGTAGCGTAGGGGCAGGAGGAGCGGAGGGGGCAGGAAGAGCGGGGGGCCGCGGGGAGCGGAGGAGGGGCAGGAGCAGCGGAGGGGGGCAAGTGTAGCGGAGGGGGGCCGGAGGTGCGGAGGGGGTAGGAAGAGTGGGGGGGGCCGCAGGCAGTATGGTCAGGAGGAAGGGGGGCTGTGAGGAGAGACCGTGTATAGCCGGGCTGCAAATTGGCACGGAATTCAAACTTTGAATTCTCGTGCCTATTTGCATAGTCTGCGCTCATTGGCGCTCGCCACCGGAAGGCACCAATGAGCAGCCTCTGTCTGGCGCGCGATTTCTGTGACCGACAGACGCCTTAGACAATTATATAGTAGATTTGCATGATACTCGGATTTCTACATTTATATTTGTGTAAGATAGAAAATCAGAAAAAAGGCAGAAAGTGTAAAAATGCATTGATTGTATTTTAAAATAGGTTATCTGTAATTGCTTCAACTTCTAGTTTTGCTTGGATAATATAATTTGAGTTGTCCTTATATTGTAGGGGACATAAACACATTTGATATTACTAAACATGAGGAAATATTGTTTAAAAGTTTTAGGCTTCCCTGCTATTGCCAGTGATATTATAAAAATTTAAGTTCCTAAACCTTTCTCTCTTTTATGGTAATGTGATAAGAAATTCTAAGGTGACAATCGAACATAAAACTAAAAATGATCTAAGGATCTTTGGAAATCAGTCACTAAATCTATCTTTTTAGAGAATAGGCCTAAAAGTGCAGGTAATGCAGAACCAACCTTTTTCCTAAAGACAAATGACATCTCCAGACATGCGATGTGTCAGACTTTCATTACGGCTGACCATTTTAGGGATTTAGTCCTTCATTTCACATATTTTTTCATCTACTTTACATTCTTGAAAAACACTTTGAATTCCATGTTTTTCAAAGCTTCTTTTATTAAGAGCATTATTTGATTGTACTTTTTTTTCTACATTTATAACATGCCTTTTCTGGCATTGTTCGAGAACTAAAGAAAAACCTATTTTATTTCCTATACCTGGATCTTGCTGTGGTTTCAATGATAAAAATCTCCATGAATATAAGCATATTTTTCATGTGGACTTTTCAATGAGTTCCAAAGACTTTAAAAATAATCTGTCACCAGACTTCACAATATGAACTGCATACATTATTAAACATATCTCAGACCAGATGAATCTGATATGCTTATTTTGAAAATCTAAATGAGAGTGGCTGGATAATTCTTTGGAACATCTTTTGCTCAGTATAAAATGTTTATCTTGATACCATAATTATGCAACAATTTTGACACTGATTCTTAAAGTAAGTATATTTGCCTCATAAGGTCTGATATTGGCCTAGTTCACATCTGTACGCCGATGCGTTTGCCAGCATTGCGCTAGCGCAGGTGGTAGCACAGCCAAGTGCATCGGAACACAGATGCAGCACATTACGCTTACGCCGCCATTACCTTGTATGGGAAAGCGCACCGCATCCCGGAAGCGCAAGTGTTAAAGGGCCTGTGTCACAGCGCATGTGCTAAGTCCAGATACATCGGAAAAGTCACATTACGTGTTTCTGGTGCATCCGGACTAGCACATGTGCTGTGGCACAGGCCCTGTCACACTTGTGATTCCGGGTTCCATTCTCCTGTGCTCGCCCATACAAGGTAATGGCGCGGCGTAAGTGCAATGCGCTGCATCTGTGTGCCAATTCGCTTGGCTGTGCTACCACCTGCACTACCTCCTGCGCTAGTGCAATGCTGGCAAACGCATCAGCGCACAGATGTGAAATGGCCCTTATACATGTAAAACGGTTTTCAGGTCTCCACATAAATTTGTGCATTCACTCTATGTGACTTCATATTACCAAATCCTGACAGTCTGTAGCATGCACATCTTATCTCCATTTAGCATGGGACTTATAAGACTTTGTGTGTGTGCATCTAATTTAAATTATTGAGATCTCATATGTTCACAGCACAATAACCTCCATCCTGAGACAGACATGTATCAGAAGCAAGCTCTCTCTTTGTCTCAATGTCCAGTGTTTATTACATCATCGTCTTAAACTTATATAGACATTTCATTGTAACATCGTATTGGTCAACTTATCTTTTGGAATACATACATACATACATGAAAATCAGCACCTTTTGCACATTGCTCAAAGTCTGTAATAGTCTTAGGTTCAAATATCCAGTGTTCCTAAGGCTATGGTCACACTTAGGCCATGGAAGCGTTAAAAGATAGTGTTTTTTCAAAGTTATAATTCTGAAAAACGCTAGCGTTAACGCTTCCATAGGTATGCATGCAAAAAACGCATGGCCAAAATGCAACACTTTTGACACTAGGCATTTTTGCTAAAGCACCAAAAAATGCGGTAAGCAAGCGTTTTTGGGGGCATTTGCAAAAATGCTTACTTTTTTTTAACATGGGAGCCTATGGGAAACGCATGCGTTAACGCATGGTACGAGGCCACATCCAGAACAGGGGGGCTAATGTGCCAGGCTAAGTGGGGTAATGTGTCAGGACAGGGGATAATGTGCCTGCACAGGTGGACACATAGCATGATGGGGGGCCACATCCAGCACAGGGGGGGATAATGTGCCAGCCCAAGGGTCTAATGTGCCAGCCCAAGGGGGCTAATGTGCAAGCACAGGGGGGAATACAGCATGATGTGGGGCCCCCATCCAGCACAGGGGTGCTAATGTGCCAGCACAAGGGGGCTAATACACAGGATATGGGGGCTGTATCCCAGGATGAGGGTCTTATACTGTATATGATTTGTAAGAAAGACATTGAAAGACAAGAAAGACTGGCATTATAAGACGGACCCCATTTATTGTTGAAAATTATTTTTTCTCTCTCCCTTCACCAAATTTAGGCGTGCGTCTTATAATCAGGTATGTCTTATAAAGTGAAAAATACGGTAGTTGAAAAAAAATTGATTCCCCTGTGTTTTTAATTGCCAGTAAAGCTAACACCAGGCAGCATGGGCTTGGTAGCCAGTAGCTGCTTGGTTTATCTGTGCAGGCAATAGAAAATACAGCAAAGCCCTACTACTTTTTTTTACCAGGAAATTAAACACTTTGTTAATAAACATAAACACAGTAACAGGTTTTTAAGTTAAAATACATTTACTTACAAACATTACTGGGAGAAGAGCGCACTAAGTGAACACAGCACAATCCAGAGTGCACATGAGGGAAAAAGACAGCACTCTGGGGGAAGAGAGAACCCACAAAGGGGTAGAGCATACACAGGGAGACAATTGAAAGGAGAGAGAACATTAGGGGAGAGTGCGCAAGGAAAAGACAGCACATGAGGGGAGAGACAGTGGGCAGGTGGAGAGCGCATGGGGGGTGAGAGTGCACAGGGGCGAGAGATGGCAACCAGAGCCCACCTCCATCATGATGTTACCGCCCTCCCAATGCAACAGCATCGGGCCTCCATCTAGTACATAAATATTGTTTTTGTATAATATTCCCCAGACAAAATTTTGAATTCACCATTGACTTGCATTATGTTCAGTATTCGGGACGAATACCCAAATAGTAAAATGTATCCGGTTAGATTTTTCCGAACCTGAATACCCAACTGTTCGCTCATTACTAAAAATTAGACTATGCATGACAAAATATGCGAATCATTTGGGCCAGCAAATGTGGGAAACTAGCACATAAAGTGATAAAACAAAGTCAAACACAATTTTCATCCTAAGAGTTGACGAACAATTGCTTCTGGTTTACTAAAATCATTAGGAAAAGAGTATCACAAAAAACAGACAGAACTTATCAACTTTTACAACAAATGCAAAACTTTTGGTTGACACTGTATGTTTATCTGAACTCATTTTTATTGAACAAATTAAACAATAATATTTTACAACACATTTTTAACGTATTATTGCATTGAAGTTGATTTGTGCAAACCTACCCATTAGAAGTTCAAAGAAAACAATACAAGTTCAAAAAGGTAGAATAAAATGTGATGAAAATAGTCTGTGTAGTATACTTCAACATGGTGCAAATGAAAACTACAAGTCAATCTGCAAAAGCATCCTCTTATAACTCAGTCAGAATGTTATGCGAGTTGGAATGTAAGGACACAAAATCCCAATTCTTCTATTCTTTATTGAAGTTCTGTAATACATAAAGCAGAATAACATGAACTTAAAAATAAAAAACGAATGTCACCAAACTTGACAAATCAAGGTTAATATTCAGTAGAAGGAAAAAAGCAAATATATAAAAATGTTTAAGACAGTCCGTCAAAACAAATCAAGGTCCGTACAATACATAAATGGGTGAACATATTATATATAAAAAGTAAAGGAATATGTTTAAATTGGAAGTGTCAGGAAAAGATTTGGAATCCTCCTGTAACTTTGGTTAAGCAAACAACCGAAAATTGTTGGATTACTGTATAGATGAAGAGTCAATTTAGATTTAATTGTATTGTATAAGTCACAATAAACTAGAAAATGTGTGAAAATGAGAAATATGTAGCCTATAAGATTGACTCGAAGCCATTTTGTTCTAAGGAATTTAGAAATATGAAACAATTTTAGAAAGAAGTTATAAAAGATGAAGTTTGAAAGTTCATAGACTGACAACCAGGATAAAGATTTCTAATGTTTCCCATTCGGGAATGGTGCTGTAAGAATTTATTGTCTCAAAACACTATATAAATGTGTATACCTACACAAGCTCATATGCAGACTTGGTTATCATGGTAACCGCCACACACATTTGATTACACTCTTGTAGGACTTTTAATGCCGGATCAAGTGCCTACATCCTGAACCTCAAGATAACCTCAGCTCTGATCTTGATAGGCTCTGTTACAGTCTCCTTAAAGTATGCAACCAGACAAGCTAATTTCCGCCAGCCTACACAATAATTACAGTAGATGCTATCCACATACTTGGCTCTGCTGTATCAAGGTAGATTTCTGCATAGCAGACTCTAAAGATAAATGGATCAGGAAACATTTTGAATTGCACCTGTTTGTACAGATATTTCTTGGAAGTTCTATTTGCAGAGAACTTATTCTCCTTGATGTCAATGTCCCTTATTATGCTCTGGGGTCCCTCCAAAGCCTAGTAAGTGGAGTATGTAAAAAAAAATTATATTTACTTGACTACTCAACTCAGTGGCCCTTTTGACAGTAAAATGAGCATAAAGAATTTTTTTAATCTTGTGATGGCTGTCGGTTCATGGCTAAAAATAATGGCAGTAAGCAGCTGCCATTTTGGTGAATCTACATAGGAACACATGAGAAAAGAATCTGCATTTTGGCGAATGTGGATTGTTATAAAACTCAAGTAGAGTTTAATTCCAATCCTTTATAGGTGCTGCCTTCAGATTTGGTTTTGCTGTACCAAGGTACCTGTCTGCATACCTCGCTGTGTTGTTCCAAGGTGCTGTTTGTACACTTAGCTTTGCTGTATAGGGATGCCAGTCTATATAATCTGCTTTACTGTTCCAATGTTCTGTCCGTATAATTGGCTTTGCTGTATCAAGATGCTGTCTGCATATCTACTTCCATGCCACTCAAGTGGCTAACTTGCTAATAATGCTCCTCATGTCTTCCAACTTATCTAGTTTCTCTGTATCTCACTCCACTAGTGTCTCTAGTCCAATATGTTCATCTAGACCTCGAGTCCACAACCTGTGGCTCAGGAGGTACTTGTGGCTCTCTGGCCCATGATGGGTAGCTTGCGGTTAATTTGATTATGGTAAACTGCAGACAGAATTATACACCCTGTCAGTACTGGTGCTTGAAACTGAATGTGACAGTGTGTTGGAAGAGCTTGATGTAAGAATACTGAATATGGCTGTTATGCAAACCCCTGAATATTGGTATACTGCCTCACTGTGACTTCTTGTCTGTCACTTTACCAGTCATGGGGGCTCTGGGTCTTACTACTGTGAGAGAGTATTGTAGCTGGATGTGACTCTCCACTCTCTCTCAGAGCTGACTGTGGCTTCCAAGGTCAGAAGGGTTGGGGACCACTGATCTAGACCTATCACTTAGCAAACCCACCTCACCAATTTAGTCATATCAACCCCATATTATACAATATGACTTTTAATTCCAGCAAATCTTTGAATAAGAGCCATTTGTGTTTTTACCCAAACCTTGCATTATTCAAAAAATGAGTAAGTTTTTACATTAGTAAGCTTTTTTAGATCATATATCATTATTGTGGGAAATCCTGTAAAGAAAACTTAGTGTTAATCTTCAGGTTAATAACATTCTGATACCATGTGTTAACTGCACTGTGAGTCCTGCTGCTGGAAAGAAATGAACTCCATTCCTCCCAGTGGCCTCAGATTTTTAGACACGATGGCACGGCCGGGGCAGATTCTCTCACCGCTCAGTACATGGTGAGTGGTGGCTGTAACCATGCCCTTGGCACTGACAGCGTAGTGATGCAATGCTGAGCTGGTGGTCAGTGAGTGCTGGGGGTATGGTTACAGCTGCCACTTACTACATACTGACTGAAGAAGTGTGAAGAAGTGAAGCTTTGCCAGCTGAGGAGTGGTGTAACGATTGCAGCCATGACTGCTGCGACCAGGCCCGGACCTGTAGGGGGCCCGTGCCTCCAGTTGACCCCCACAACCGCGATCGCAGCTCCTGCTTCACATGGATGTGCGTCCCCGAGGACACACATCCATGTGACAGCGCGGCTCCGACACTCCGTGTGTCAGAGGAGAGGAGGTGAAGGGAGGGAAGCCTCCTGCATCCTGCTGCTGCTCCCACCCCTCCACTCCTCTGATCTGCTGCCGGCTTCCTGCCCTGCGCTGTGCGCTCCACTGGGGAGCCCGTGGTCAGCAGCATTATAATCCCCCGTTCCTCACCCGCGGCCAGCAGCACCACCCCGCTCCTCACCCACGGCCAGCAGCACCACCCCCCCTGCTCCTCACCCGCGGCTTGAAGGCTTGATATACCCCTGGGGGGGCCCAGGTCTACATTTTGCACCTGGGCTTGCCAGACTCCCGTTACACCACTGCAGCTGAGGCTCTTTGGCAGAAAGCCCCAAGCTGCCTGGAGGATTAAATGTAATTTTCTCCTGGCAGTGGTGCTCCTTATGCAGTTGCTGCACAGCATCTGAACACTATTAACTTGTAGATTAACCCCATATCTGCAGGTAAACAGCGTTTTGTACATAACAGGTTACTTGTAAGAATTCTGTTATGAAATAATGTTTAGCTTACCATGTATAATTCTATGTAGCAGATATTACCAAGAGTATCATTTCAATATGTAAATTTGTATTCTATAAGCATTCTAATGTTCTCTTTATTTGTTTTTATCATTTCCATAATTATTATTCAGGCAATTTTACTTATACATTACTTACTGAGAAGGGATAAATGTAATATTCAAAGCTAGAAGTATAATTTCTTTTGTTGAATTCATTAACATAAATGTGTACATGCTTCATGCTTACATTTCTTTGGGCTTTTATTGATTTATTGCTTTTGTTTTAGCCGTCCTAGTCATTTTGAATATGGAAGAAAAGTCTATGTCCTTGTATTTTTTTAACTTAAGGTACAAAGAATCTGCAAGAAGACCAGAAAACGAGATGCAACTATTTTTTTTTTTTTGCTTTACTTCAGACAAATCAAAACCTAAATTATATTTTGGGAGCTTATGATAACACATACATACATACCTTTACTTTTGAGTCTGTATACCTGACTTCCATTATAAGTAGTCTCAAGTATTCACTTTTCTTGCATCATGTTGTTTTGAAAAGTAAAGCAGCCCACATTCTTCTAAGAAGCCAAAAAGGCTTTCTTCCCGATATAAATCTGCCAAAAGTATAAAATAATACACTTTAGATACAATTTCAGATTCTCCTTAGTTGTATAAAGTTATTATACTTTTTATTATTTCTCCTTCTATATACCATCAATTGCATTAGCTGTTTGGTCATATGAAATGTCCATAGTTTTATCGTCTCTATGGTTGTTTTTAGCTCAATATTATATAACCACTCTCCTAGGAAGCTATGAAGCCTATATACCGTACTTGAAAAAAGTAGGAATCAAAGGTACACATTATAACTCTGGCTTTTAGATGAACAGTCAATAAACTTAATAGAATAAAAATAGTATGAACAGTCAATAAACTTAATAGAATAAAAATAGTATGCACACTCTATTGTCAGTGTTTATTGGATTCATTTTGATGGATTTAAGTATTTTGTTTTTATCAAGCAAAGAAATTACATTTTTTACGTTTGTTGATTGACGTCAAAAGGGTCATTTGAATTCTTTTGTCATCGTAGTGTTTAATACCTATACACCTGCTGCTCGTTGGATGCTGCTGGTGCCATATGCGTGTTCTGTTTTGTGTTACTGACCTTACCCCCTTTGCTGTTGGAACGCCAATTTAATAAACCATCTTGACCATCTGTCAGGATTATACACAAGTCAAACTACCAGCCATATAAATAAAGCAAATTAGAGTTAGCGTAATTATATCTCTCTTTCAATATTAAACCATTATCTTCCGAAACACAGCCAAAGGAAGTCACCTGAAATCATCATTAAACGTGGGACATGTTTTTATAGGCTTTATTGTTTTATTGGTGCCCATTAGCAAATATTATCAACAAGAATTGCATTAAGAGAATGGATTGCTTGAAGTAACAGTAATGAGGCACAACAGCCGCCCGGTGTAATTCATTCTCTTCTTTGTTTTTACTCACTTCATTTAGTTATGGTTGCTGAGGCGTAAAACACAAGAACTGTTTTGAGTCTATGAATTTAATGAGATTGGACCTGACGATTAAAACCCATGGCGCAAGTCACACTTCTGAGGAGAATTATAAAAATTTGGCTTTAAAGTCCCTTGTGGATACATACAAAAAAAATTTAATTTACCCACATCACACCTTATAAATTATTGCTACCATTGTGGTTTTGACAGACTATTTTATTTTAAGCTTTTCCTGAGTTATTGAATGTATACTTTAAGGTAATAAAAACATAATATAAATGTGTTGGCCAGTTTGAAACATTCAAAAGTAAAACAGTCAAAGAAGTAAACAAATATTTTTGTCTTTCATAGATCATATGCAGTGTGTATTTTTTTCCCTATTAAGGCATTTTCAGATGATGATGAACAGTTGTTGGAACAGTTACATTTAGCCCATTGCTGCCTTTTGTAGAATATGTGTATCATGACTAGTCGCTCTGTTAGCTTCAAAATGCGCACTGCGCATGCGCAGTGCGGGTCTTGAAGCTAACAGCGGCGCGGGTGTACATATGTCACCCGAAGCCGGAAATGACGCGATTCGCGTCATACAGCCGCACAATGCAGCGGTCCGGCCAGCATAGTAGAGAGGGGAGGCGCGCATTTGAATGTGAGTAGAAGATCACGCCTATTGAGGCGTGATATTAGGAATAGGGAGAGCCTGCCAGGGTGACTATGCATACAATAGTCACTAATTAACATGGCTAATGAGGTAGTTTTATAACGTTTATCTTCATTTTCACTAGCTGCATTTAGGAGCTAAAAGGAGTGTAGGGTAAGTGTGAATATGCTTTAGGGACAGCTTTTAATAGCTTTTGAGGTGTTTTGGGGGTGACAGGATCCCTTTAAAAGTAACAATCCTAAAAGTCATTATTAACTCTACAACAAGGCTTTCCATATGAGTTAGGATTTATGCCAGATCAGAGCCCCAATCTGCAGACACTGCATTTTGGGGTGATTTCCCCTCATCAGTGCAGTGTGTGGGATCTGATCTGGTTGCATGAGAGGCTAAGATGAGTTCTGGGGAAATAGATGCTTTCTTTTTAGAACTTTTTTTAACGATATCATTAGTTTCTTCTTGAGTAATTTGTATGTATATTTATAGTGATGAGAGGATAAGGTAACATAGTTAAATTAGCTTGTTGTGCATTTGTTTATCCCAAGAAAATTTGATTATGGGATAATAACTTCTACTTTCATTTCAAATGTAATGTCCCTTATTATTTTGCCCTGGAGTATCTCTAGTACTGGGATAAAAATCCTGATCAAAAATATTTGGGTGGTGCTGGTGTTGTGCTAGTCATGGTGTCCTGGCTGTTTACTTGTCTATTTTTCTTTGTTTGATTTATCATTCTGTACAGCTAACCCTGAGTAAGGGCCACCTGATTGTCATCGCAAATTCAACAGTATCGGCATTGCATATGGCAGACTATTCATTATAATATATGGACAACAATGGGGAGTGCACTAAAATATATTGAGGACTATGGGGTTCATTATTAAATATTGAGGACTCTGAGGGGTGCATTATAGTATATGGAGAACTATGTAAGGCTCAATATACTATGTACTGGACCATTGGGTGCACTATTCTATATAAAGGACTATCCCATTACACTATATGGAGGGCTATGTGAGTGCCATTATAATATTTGTAGAGCTTTATGGAGGCAATTATACTTTTTGGAGGGCTATGTGGGGGCCAGTATACAATTTGGAAGACTATGAGGGGTGTATTTCAATATCTTGAGGGCTATTTAGGAGTAGATATGAGCCACCACCCTGGTACTCGAATTTGATTTGATTTGTCGAATTTGCTGTGTGTTCGTCGAATGTTTGTTGAATGTTCATCGAACACCGTCGAACATGTCGAACACCATTGAAAATCAATGTAAAATGTGTTATAATGTTAGTACCGGGAGGTGGGAGCAACTACAGGGAGGGGGGAGTGCAGCACCAGGAGCAGGGAGCAAAAGACACAGGCGGGGAAGCCGGCGGTGAGAAGAGGACTTCACCGCCGTCTTTCCTGCTCTGTGCTGCGCTCCCTGATACCCCCTCCCCGCTCCCTTGATTTGCTCCCCCTGCCTGGTCCTAATTTAGGATCAGGCGGGGCGGTGGTGGGGGGAGCAATGAGGGGCATCAGGGAGCGAGGAGCACAGAACAGAGCAGGAAAGACGGCAGTGAAGTCTCACCGCTGGCTTTCCCGCCGGTTATTTCTAATGATCAGCTGATGCAGATCAGCTGTTCATTTGAAGTAGCCATGGTGATGTCAAGGAAAGGTTCATGTGAGTTCATGCAGCATGAAATCACATGACCTTTCCCACGGCTGCACAGCTCAGCTACATCTCTGGTAGAGGTTCTCTACCAGAGATGTAGCTGAGCTAAAGAAGAAAACCTGATTGGACTACGTCGGACAGAGGAGGAATTTTTTTAATAAAGATGGAGTCTCTAATGGTACCTTCACATGCCGCAATCTCGCCTGGGAATCCTAAAGGCGATATGTCACCCCGGAGCAATCACCTTGAAATTGCCTCCCAGTTGCGGCGTGTGATTGGGGAATTTCGCGGCAATAAATCGCCTCTTGCCTGATTCCTGAGCACTGCTCTGATATCTGCCTCAATCATGAAGGCGATATTTCCGTGTTGTGGCGTGTGATAGGGCGATAGTGATGGAATCAGCGTCGCCTATGATTTCCCGTAGGCGTGCCACAGCGTGCTATAGTCCGCACCCCGTGTGAACTGGTAGGTGTGGGCTACTGTGTTCCCATTAGCTGTCAATTGACACCACACCATATTTGAAGAGCTGTCCGTCCAGCACCACACAATGGCAATGGCGTCATGTATTAGCCAGCCTTCCAGAGCAGGCTGACCAATCGTAACGCTATTGCGTTGTCCAATGAGCGCGTATGGGGCGCGGTGTAAATCACTACGACACACCTATCTCTTCACCACGCTGAACATGTACGCCCACATTGCCTTTGAGATTGTGGCGTGTGAAGCAGTAAGGGAATTCGACCAGATTGGTTCCGTTGTGGGTGAGGCGATTTCCGGGGTGACACATCGCCTTTATTTCAGGGCGAGATTGTGGCGTGTAATACCGCCATCGGTGATCTGAGGAGAGCATGAAAAACGTGCACGCGCACGTTAGATCGCCTCATATAGCTAGCCGATATTGCGGCGTGTGAAGGTACCATTAGTGTGTTTTTTGTTTTATTTCCAATAAAATATTTTTTTTCTCTGTGTTGTGTTTTTTTTTTTTTAATTCATGGTGGTCATGTCTAATATTTGCGTGACCCCATGAATTTCGGGCTAAGGACCAGCTGATAATACAAAGCTGGCCCTAACCCTTTTATTACCCAGTGAGCCATGGCACCAGGACCCTGGATGAGCTGGGTTCAGCGCCAGAAGATGGTGCTTCTCTGAACGTGCCATTTTCTGGTGTGGCTGCGGGCTGCAATGCACAGCGGGCGGTGCCTAGAAAGCTTGGGCCTCCCTGCGGTGCGGACTCCAGCCCCCAGCTGCCTAGTTGTACCTCGCTTGACAAGGAGATAGTGCGGAGCCCCACATATTTTTTTTTTTTATATTTCATGAAATTCATGAAATAATAAAAAAAGGGCTTCCTTCTATTTCTGTTTCCAGGCAGTAATGTAAGTCCATGAATGCGTTAACACATTCATTACATTGCTTTTGTGCTGCTGTCCAATGGCTCCATTGTAACGCACAGCACAAAGCAATGTGAACCTATCCTTATCCACGTAGTGAACAAACACTTTAACTTACAAAGAAACAAAATAACTTTACAAATGCTGATCCACAATTAAAGCTAGAGTCACATTATCATTAAAGTGGGCTTGCATTAAAAACTTAGAATTTGACAGCATAAACGTCTGCATAGGTAAGCACTGGCAGCGCTGACACCGCATTACCATGGCGGTAACAAGGTGTCAGGGCTGCTAAAACGTATGTTTTTAGCCCGAACCCCTGAGCGAGTGTCAAAATGTTAATGTGACCCTAGTCTAACATTTAGTGACTCCTTAAATATTCTTCATTAACTGCTTCATTAGATGATTCCTAGTTACAATGAACGCTGTAAGTGGTCAAATAGAAAAGTACTTCAAATGAATTTGATGTTGTCAAATCTCTTGTATTTGACTGTAGACAGTTAAGAGATTTAAAAACATTCATATATAGCTTGGTATATGAAAATATCAAAAGGAAATCAGTGCAATGTGCAATACATATATTAAGTATGTCTTAATCCATTATAGTATAGACAATACATGTGCAAGTATCATAATTAGTGCTGAGATAATGTTACAATATACAGTAAATTTATGGCCATTGATCAAATCACAAGGTGTCTGCTGATATAAACGTTAACACGGATGATTTTAGCATCTCTAGAATGCTACCGTATAAAGGTAGCTTTGATGTTGTTATACACAATCAGTAATTCTATTGGTGCCAGAAACTTTAATTTACATGTACCATATGTCCACAACAGCACATAATGCAGAAGCACCTTATAAGTATATTTAAAAGATGTATACTGAGAGTTCAAGTACTTTATAATGCTAAATTAATGCGTCAAAAGTTTTGCACAACACATAGATTAGCTCGAATGTTGCAACTTGTGCCATTTTTATTCCAGCTCTAATTAATTTTTGAAAAGTTGGGGAGTTTAGCAGAATGGAGCATGACCTAGTGAGGTCAAAGGACTCACTGTAATATATGCCACAAAAATTGTGAAAATGTGAGCTCAAATATACTCCATTTATGGATAAGTAAATATACTCATAAGTATTCGCTACTTGGCGAGTAATGCGGTACTCACAGTATTCAAGACAGCGAGTATTTCACTACTTGCCTCGTAATATTCGTATCTCCCACCTAGCATGTTTGGCGTCTAATTTGTAGCCGGTAAACATGCTGGGCTTGCTAGCCATCACAGTAATGCCGTAGATATCTTGGTTGTGGCATTACTGAAATTGGCTGGCCACGCAGCATCATAGATGACTCATAGGCTCTATATAAGCCCTGCCACCGCCATCTTGTGCACATTGCATCCAGAACACAGCATAGTACTAGCATAGGGAGAGTGTTAGCAGCTGATCAGAAGAGTGTTGTGCATTTGCAAATTCTCTATCAATCATCTCAAAAACACAAAAGTTCTTTTGACAGCTACCTGGAGTATTTTAGTACTAGGTTACTGTAGTGCAAGTAAACAGGCAGGAGCGTTACAGTACATACATAATACCTTATATCAGCTCTTCTCAGATCTGAAAGTACTGTATAAGGTCCGGGAGTAGTGACAATTTTCCCAGCTATTTTTGGAGTCACATTTAGCTCTGCTGGGCAATTTTTTGCCGTTACAGAGCTCACACGGTACTGCACATCTCAGATGCAGCAGCTGTTTTCTGGTGACCGTTGAGCCAATAAATCTTGGCTTTAACCTCATGCCATTTATTTTGCCGTTACAGTGCTGTTTGCATATCGAATAGCACGCACGGTATTGCACATCTCAGACGCAGCCAGCTGGTTTTGTGGTGACGGGTGAGTTAATAAATTATGACTTTAACCTCAGGCCAATTTTTTTGCCATTACAGTGCTGTTTGCATACCGATTAGTATGCACGGTGCTGCACATCTCAAACGCAGCCAGCATCGCTGTTTTCTGGTGACTGGTGAGCTAATAAATCTTGGCTTTAACCTCACGCCATTTTCTTTGCCATTACAGTGCTGTTTGCATACCGAATAGCACACACAGTACTACACATCTCAGACGCAGCCAGCATCACTGTTTTTGTGGTGACTGGTGGGCTAATAAATCTTGGCTTTACCCTCAGGCCAATTGTTTTGCCATTACAGTGCTGTTTGCATACTGAATAGCACACACGGTGTTGCACATCTTAGATGCAGCCAGCTGTTTTTGTGGTTACTGGTGAGCTAATACATCTTGGCTTTAACCTCAGGCCAATTTTTTTGCTAATATAGTGCTGCTTGCATACGGAATAGCATGCACGGTATTGCACATCTCAGATGTAGCCAGCAACACTGTTATTGTGGTGAGCTAATAAATCTTGGCTTAAACCTCAGGCCAATTTTTTTGCCGTTACAGTGCTGATTGTAAAACAGAAAGCAGTACTAGGCTGTTTTGCTACCTGCCACAAAGCACAAACTGCTCCTTGTTCCCGAGTATCTGCAGCTGCACATCTGAACATCTGCAATTTTGTCACGAAATTCCCAAAATGCCTATTTTGAAGTGACAGATACATGGACATGAGTGGTGTTGTCACTGGTGCCTGACAAGGCATCTATGTTCCTGGTGAAATTTCCCAGTCTGGAATGTAAACATGCCTGGAAGCCAAAAGAGCGAGAACAGGTACTTTCTTGGATGGCAGATAAGACCTCAACACAATTTTCACCCAATCTTCCATGAGCACACATTCTACTGTTGATATAGAGAACACTGGGTCATCCAATCTTTAACCTGTTCCTCCTTTCTTCCCTCTCAGCAGTCACAGGAGTCATGTGACCCCAAGCTTGGCCACTCCGAGAATCTGTCTTGTACATAGCCTTTGGTTGCCTCTGGCCTCTGAATGCGCAACATTGAAGAGGAGCATGAGGAGGTGTTATTTGTTCATAGCCAAACCTTTGAAGAGGTGGAGGCTGATGATGATGAGACACAGTTGCCATCTGGCCAGGCAACAATATCAACAGGGAAGGATAATGACATGTATGACAAGGTGGTCGATGATGAGTCCACTGATCCAACATGGATCGTTGGCACGCATAGCTAGCACAGCAGCACAGAGGAAGGGGGATACATAGCACCAACAAAGGCACCAACGGCTACTGATTTGACCAGAGTGTGAAGTATGTCAGCTGTTGCCAAGAGAAACCCCTCTGTGCTCCAAGTCAAAGCAAGGGGGCAATCAGACACTGTCTGGAATTTTTTTTTTCGGATTGTCCTTCAGAACCAAACATTGTCATCTGTTGCATCTGCCATACCAAGCTGAGTGGAGGCAAGGATCAAAGGCAACCAGAGTACCACCAGTATGTGGAAACACATGGCAGCCAAGCACCCTAGTCTGTGGTTGGAACACCAGGGTACCAAATCATTGTCTGCGGGTCAAACAACTGCCATGTCGCCTGTAATCCATCCTTCTCAATATTCTGGCCAGGAAGCAGGCACTCATACCTCCTACTCACAAGCTGCGGTTGCACAGACACAGGACACATCAATCCCATCCACTTCTTTGTCCCAGCCAAGCGTCCAGTTGTCCATGCCTGAGATCTATGAAAGGAAGCGTAAATACCAAGCCATGCATCAACAGGCACAAATACTAAACACGCACATTGCAAAATTGCTAGCTGTGGAGATGTTGCCATTTAGGCTTGGGGGAACACAGTTTTTCCATTATCTCCTGGCTGTGGCTGCCCCACGACACTCGATTCGCAGCCGGCACTATTATTTCGGTGTGCTGTCCTCGCGCTACACAAGCACGTGTTAAACAATCTAAAGCGTGCTCTCACCAACGCTGTAAGTGGGAAGGTCGACCTAGCAACAGACACATGGACAACTCGTTGTGGACAGTGACGATACATTTCTGTCACGCCACACTGGCTCAACCTGGTGGAGGGTGAGACAAAGTCACAAACTGGAACATCACACATACTACCCATGCCATAAATAGCAGGCCCAACTTCTATCAGGGTTTCTACCTCATCATATACATCCTGTCTCCCCTCTTTCCTCCTCCTCCTTATCCTATGCTGAATTACCTTCCACATCACTCGCAAGATGGGATCTGTGCAGCAGCGCATTGGCAAAGCAGCAACACACTCTGCTGAAGCTGGTCTGTTTAGGTCAAACACCAAACACTGCATCAGAGCTGTGGCAAGGAATAAAACAACAGACCGATCAGTGGCTCTCCGCACTACAACTCCAACCTGGTCTGTCTACGATAATGGAAGTAACCTAGTGGCAGCTTTAAAGCTTGGGAAGCTGGTACACGTGCTATGCATGGCTTATGTGCTGACCTAGTGGTTCAGAAATATATCAAAACTTACCTCACTTGATGTACCTACTTGAGAAGTTGCGATGTATTAGCGCCCAATTCCGCCATTCCTTTACTACTTTTGCTGGTCTAGCAACGCTTCAAAAGCAATTTAATTTGCCAAATTATTGACTCATTTGCAACCTGTCCACACAGTGGAACTCAACATATATGTTGTCAAGGATTAGTGAGCAGCAGAGGGCACTTGCTGAATAGCAGCTTCAACATGCCCATCAGACTGAGACTCAATCAAGATACCTAACAACTGTTGAGTGGGTGTGGATTGCTGATATTTGTAAAGTGATTGATAACTTTGAGTACTGCACCAAGCTTGTGAGCGGTGATCAGGCTATTATGAGCGTAACCATCTTGATGCTATATTTGTTAAAATAATCACTGCATAATCTCAAAGAGGAAGCTTTAAGTGCCCAGCAGCTAGATATGGAGCAACATTTCACAATGGCTGATCCTACCTAGCCCAGCCAATATCATGAGGCAAGATTGGGGGATGAAAATGGTGAGGAAGACGAGGAGGAAGAGGACTTCTTTTTCTGTGCTACCGAGGGGACCCTGAATGCTATAGAGGGGATTCCCAACCCCAGCTTCATGTCTGTCATGCATGAGTGCCCTGGAGAGGAGGAAGTGGAGGAGGAGAGAAGTCAGTGTGAGGAGAGTATGGGTATTTTTTCTCCTTCTGGGAACACAGAATATTTGCCTCTTTGCAGCTTGGCACACTTGGCACAGTTCATGTCTAACTGTCTTTCCCAAGACCCTTGCATGATCCACATTTTCAACAGCAACCTATACTGGTTAGCCACCTTTCTCTACCCATGGTACAAGGACAAACTTTCTTCGCTACTGATCATGTGATGAAAACATCACCCTTAGACAGCACTGGTAGCAGAACTACCAGTTGTTTGGAACAGCATGCATTAATGGGGAGAGACACGCCCTGCAGGTCCAAAAGAGATGCGGGGAAAATGTCCACAAACTGAGCCATTTTCAATAAACCAGCTCAACAGCAAGGGCTAGCTGGAACGGTAACAATGTCAAGAAGGGAGAAGTTGAACAACATGGTCAACGAATATCTAAGTCACCATACCTGCATCCTTCCTGACACTTCAGTTCTGTTTAATTACTCGGTGTCCAAGCTGCACAGTTGTCCTGACCTCTCCTTATATCCCTTGGATGTGCTGACCTGCCCTGCTGCTAGTGTGATGTCAGAGCATGTTTTCAGTGCCACTGGGGCAATCATCACAGATACACGCACATGGTTGACTACAGAGAATGCAGACAGGCTGATAAAATTTAGCAAGGACTGGATTTCACCACAGTTTTTAATCTCTCCAAATGACAGCATCCCAACCTAAAGTCACCCAAAATGTTCTTTTATGCTACTGGTGATCATGTCCATCCCTTCTCATACAAAGCCCTTTCCTTCTTCTTACATGTGTATCCTAATCCTGCTTCTTCCACATGTACCTCATGGTCAACAATGTTCCATTCATTAATATGTCTCATCGGAGGCACTTGATGAGACCGTCTTCCTGCATCAACCATGATACAGCCATTAGGGCTAATTTTTTGAGACACTATGTCTATGACTGCACATTGGGCACTGGAACAGCCGCAATACTAGTCCTACCTTCATAATTGTCTGACCCTTGAGGCCTCCTTTCTGTGTCAACCATGACAAAGTCCCTATAGCTAAGTTTTGTAACACTATACCTGTACATTCAGTGCAGGCATAGTGCAGTTTCAGTGGAACAACAAGGACAGTAGTCCAACCTTTATAATTGTGAAGCCCTTGTGATGATGATGATGATGGCTTCTTCCTGCGCTAACCATCACACAGCCCCTAGGGCAGATCGCTCTCCTTACACACTGAGCTGTCAGAAGATCACTTCGTTTATCACTAGCTCCTAAGCCACTTCTGACAGCTCAGTGTGTTGGTGGCATAGGAGTCTCCTGCTCTATTGACAAAAAATTACAGGACTTCAAACAGTGTGCGACTGTAAATTGTAGTAAAGCAGTGATGTAAAACCACTTGTGCAGCCCATGACCAAGGTGCTCCCATATTATATACATGACATCATACATTGTTTTAACATTTACACATTAACATAGGGGATAAACAGCCTTCCCAAACCTCTTGGTTGAGTCCAGCTGAAAATTACTCGTGTTAAACATTGACTTGCATTGTACTCGCTACTTGTAATGAATACGCGAGTATTAGAATCTACGCATTACGATTCAGGCAAATACGAATATTTCACTACTCGCTCATCCCTAACTCCATTCCTTGATTGGAGGGAATTTCTGACTTGAGCAAATTCCTAATGATAGAAATGAAAGCCCGGCACTGACCTGTTAACAGCGTTACTTGTATACTCCTGTAGCGGTGACGTTCTGTGGAATCTCCTGTTGCTCAGCCAGAGTTCAAGACTTTAATTCCAAAAAGAAAGATGGCGGCGCTCAGCATTCCAATTTTGCAGCTGGTTAATTTAATGCAAAAATTACAGCAGCAGGTGCATGATACAGGGAGGGAGGTGCTAGGACCGATGGTGACCACTTTGCGGGATGTCCCGCTTCTACGGGTCCGGTGTACCAGGACCCGTAGAAGCGGGACATCCCGCGAAGCGGTCACCATCGGTCCTAGCACCTCCCTACCTGTATCATGCACCTGCTGCTGTAATTTTTGCATTAAATTAACCAACTGCAAAATTGGAATGCTGAGTGCCGCAATCTTTCTTTTTGGTTTCAAATTCCTAATGAATTTACCACATCTTACACCAGCGAACCATGTATCATTTATAACGACTGGTGTGTTCTTTATGAATTCTCAACTTTATTCGCCCATATGTGCAAGTAAGGAAAAAGTCCTATAGAACAGGACTAAAACGTTATACATATGGGGTGAATAAGATTTCAATTTCATCTCTTTATGTATGCAAGGAGTCTTGGGATTTTTTTCTAGATTGATAGAGTAGGATTTTTTATTTAACTTTCTTTTACATGTACCGTAATCAATAACTAATTATAGATAACTTAGGGGATTTACCTGCCAAACCATGGAAAACTTTAAATGTCATACCATGTTATTACAAGGAATTATGAGAATGAAAAACTCAGATCTGCGATATTGACAAATGTACAGCTTGATATTTGTTTTGTAATACTAGCTGTACATATCCCTAAAAATATTGAACCTAAATTTCATTGGATACCAGCATATTTTCATCCAGGGGTACACACTACTTTTTTTGTAGTGTCTGCATTAATAAATAATAGCGTGTTACCCAGGATGCTCCGTTTTTGCATTACTTTAGTTTATTGCAGTTTATTATGACATGAATTAATAACAAACATTTGGGAAGTAACCCTCATGCCCTGAATGCCACTAGCAGAAATTGACATTGGAATTTAAGAAGATAACAGCAGCCGGCAGAGCCCAGCTCTGCTCACTGCTTTTAGAGGCAGATGATAAAATTTTAGCACAGGTGGGAATAATAGATTCTCAGGTCCTGAGCCTGTATCAAAGATAAGGACAAAACATATTACGTAATAGTTTTTCCAGGGTCAGCATCAGGTTTTTTTGGGTCCCAAGTGAAAGCGTCTCAGTGGACCCATTTAACACATACCACAAGTCATGATTATTATATAGAGACTGCTGGCTGTACATATATAATGTAGAGGCTTGTGGCTGTATATTTGTAATATAGAAGCTGCTGATTTTACAGTGGGGAAAATTATTTAGTCAGCCACCAATTGTGCAAGTTCTCCCACTTAAATAGATGAGAGAGTCCTGTAATTGACATCATAGGTAGACCTCAACTATGGCAGACAAAATGAGAAAGCAAATCCTGAAAATCACATTGATTTGGAAAGTATTTTTTTTTTTTTTAATTTTGGTGGAAAATAAGTATTTGGTCATCTACAAACAAGCAAGATTTCTGGCTCTCACAGTCCGGTAACTTCTTTAAGAGGCTCCTCTGTCCTCCCTCATTACCTGTAGTACTGGCACCTGTTTGAACTTGTTATCAGTATAAAAGTCACCTGTCCACAACCTCAAACAGTCTCACTCCAAACTCCACTATGGTGAAGACCAAAGAGCTGTCAAAGGACACCAGAAACAAAATTGTAGCCTGCACCAGGCCGAGAAGACTGAATCTGCAATATGCAAGCAGCTTGGTGTGAAGAAATCAAAAGTGGGAGCAATAATCAGAAAATAGAAGACATACCAGACCACTGATAATCTCCCTCTATTTGGGGCTTCATGCAAGATCTCACCCCATGGGGTCAAAATGATCTCAAGAACGGTGAGCAAAAATTACAGAACCACACTTGAGGACCTAGTGAATGACCTGCAGAGAGCTGGGACCAACATTACATAGGCTACCATCAGTAACACACTACGCCACCTGGGACTCAGATCCAGCAGTGCCAGACGTGTCCCACTGCTTAAACAATTACAGCCTCTTTAGCTAAAATCACAATAATGATCAGAGGGTGCGCCAGCATCTTCTGATGTTACTGATGATGTCAGATGCGGCCTGTTCCCTGTGCTGCAGTCATACTTGCAATTAGCTGCAAGTGTGACTGGGACCCCGGGAATTAATAACGCTAAGATATTACCCCAGGAGACTGGGCTAAACTAAGTACTTCCTATAACCGATGCCTTTCTAATAATTCTGAAACAGTTTGCATTTTTCTTCTGTAGTCATTTGTTCCAAAGTTACACTCGAGTGCTAATTTTCCTTTCCAACAATGGAGTGTATTTCACAGAACCTTTATGTGGGTATTTCCTTATTCTCCTTTTATGCTGGCCATTTAAATCTTCCTGCCATTAAAGAATTTCTCTGGCATGAATATATATATACCTTGTTTCCCCAAAAATAAGATGTACTAGGGGGCTTTGCAGAGCTGCTAAATAAAAAGCACCCCCTGAAAATAAGGCATATCAAACTTCCCTTTTATTTTAGCTATGCCCGCCTAAGGGCATGCAGCTACCTCTACCTCCGCCTCTGCTGATGCTGCCACTCCCACCTCTGCTGCTGCCGCTGTGGCCTCTGCTGCTCCTGCCTCTGCAGCTGCCGCCGCTTCGGCCTCTGCTGCTCCCACCTGTGCCGCTCCCACCTGTGACGCTCCCGCATGTGCCACTCCCGCCTGTTCAAAATATTATCCTCGAAGACTTTATTAATTGATGATATTCACTACTCAGATAAAATCATGTTATACAGACGATATATAGATGATTTAATTTTTGGAAGGGGAGTGAAATGGATGCGTAAAAACTGATAGAAGATTTACACAAAAATAATTGGGATATATCTTTTACCTCTAATATCAGTAAAAATAATATAGTGTTTCTGGATTTGGGTTAAGCCATCATAATACTACCATAATCACGAAAACGCATTTCAAATACGTTGATTCAAACAGTTATCTGGACATTTGCAGTGCTCACTATACAAAGTGGAAAAGAAACATCCCCTACAGTCAATTTTTAAGGATTTGAAAAAATTGTACTGATACTAATCAATATATCACAGAGTCTGACATTTAAAAAAAAAGATTTAAAGAAAAAAGTTATTCAGACAAACTAATAAGTGGAGCATATGAAATTAACATACAAAAAACTCAAGAGGATTGTTTCATAAAATTGAATGAGAATAAAAAAAGCAGAAATGAAAATGCATTGCAAAGAATTAAGAAAAAAGGAGAATGCAAAAGAAAAGAAAACATGTGGAAACACAATTTTGTGACGACGTACGAGTATAATAAAGGGAACAGAATAGGTTTTAAAAAAATACTGGTATTTTCTTATGAAAGAACCAGTACTAAATAAATTCCTCCCAACTTAATCAGGAATAACATTCAAAAGAGAGCAAACAATAACAAATTTACTAGCACCAAGCAGAATTAAAGTGATTAAAAATAAAGAAAAAATCACTACTTTTAAAACAAGAGATGCAGGCGTTCATAAATGCAACTCAAAAAAATTTTTTCAGTTGCAATATAATCGATCACGGAGCAAAGAGTATTAGATCCAATACTACTGGTGAAACACTTCAAATTAAACAAAAAATGTTATGCAACAGCAATTATGTTCTATACATTGTCAGTTGTAACTGTGGTCTTCAATATGTGGGCTGCACTGTTCAGACTGTGTGGTACTGCATGAATGGCCATAGGCAGGCCCCTTTCACATTTCTGCGTCTGTGCAGTTACCTGCAATTGCCTGCCTGTTCTAGCGCAAAAAGCAAGCGCAGGTACTTTTCAGGCAAACGCACAGCTGCACATGAACGCAGAGATGGGCAGCTCCTGCACTTGCCTCTGTCCCCGCTGCCATTACCTGCTATGGGGAGTGCAGGAAGTGAAATGCCGGGATGCAGGTCTGAAGAGGGGCGGAGTCTGAGTGCACGTGTCACAAAGAACGCGCCAGAGACATCGTTATCAGCGTTTCCAGCGCGTCATGAGTGATGCGTGCGCTCAGACTCCGCCCCTCTTCAGACCTGCATCCCAGCATTTCACTTCCTGTGCTCCCCAGAGCAGGTAATGACGGTGGGGACGCAGGCAAGCGCAGGAGCTGCCCATCTCTGCGTTCATGTGCAGCCGTGCGTTTGCCTGAAAAGTACCTGCGCTTGCTTTTTGCGCTAGCGCAGGCAGGCAAACGCAGGTAACTGCACAGATGCAGGAATGTGAAAGGGGCCTTAAAAATGGGTATGGGAAACACAGCCTATCAAGGCATCTATTGTTAAATAACAAGACAAACTTTGATGTGAAAGCGACTCCTATAGAGCAGATTCCCAAAAATGTAAATAATCGCAATGCATTATTAAACAGAAAAGAATTTCATTGGACTTGCTGCCTGCAATGCCTCTACCCAGAGGGTTAAATGGCGTGGTAGAGAAAATATTAGTTTTTAATATTCATTATTTTATCTGATATAGTGTATAAAAACAACACAGTGAATTTTAGATATTTTTTCTTATTAATATCTAATAGTTTTTTTTTAATAAATAAAAAAAAGGTAAAACTTGATTTTAATAGTTGCACATGTATACAATCTTTCTAAATATGTCCCCTGGGTAAATGAAAAGTGTGTTTGAAAAAAGGAAATAAAAAAAAACCTTTGGAGGATGGGTGTGGTTATAGCAATTTTCTCTTTCAATGAACAACAACCACTACTACTAATCTGGTTTCCTTTATAATGGAACTGTTGTTGTGTGCTGATCATGTTTTTTTGTGCTTTAGATTTTATTTTCTACACCTGAAGAAGGCTATTGTGGAAAAATTAGCCGAAAGGCATTGTGTTTTATTGATTGTCTGGAATTTTTTTTTCATTTTTGCACATATATACCGTATATACTCGCAAATAAGCCGAGTTTTTCAGCCCAAAATTTGGGCTGAAAAGTCCCCCCTCGGCTTATACGCGAGTATATACGGATATACAGCAGCAGCCCCGGAGGTATACAGGCCCCCCCATCAAGCTCCAGGGCCCCCCCCCCTTGCGCGGCAGCCTGTAAAGTAAAATCATACTTATCCTGTCCTGTCGCGCTGTCCCGCCGCTGCCATCACGATCCCGGGCTTCATTCCGCATCTTCCGTGTTCCTGTGGTCGCGGGCAATGACGTCATTGCCCGCGACCACAGGAAGCCGGAAGCCGAAGACGCTGAATGAAGCCCGGGATCGTGATGGCAGCGGCGGGACAGCGCGACAGGACAGGATAAGTATGATTTTACTTTACAGGCTGCCGCGCAAGGGGGGGGGGGGCCCTGGAGCTTGATGGGGGGGCCTGTATATCTCCGGGGCTGCTGCTGTATACAGCCCTGGGGCTGCCGCTGTATACAGCCCTGGGGCTGCTGCTGTATACAGCCCTGGGGCTGCTGCTGTATACAGCTTTGGGGCTGCTGCTGTATACAGCCCTGGGGCTGCTGCTGTATACAGCTTTGGGGCTGCTGCTGTATACACCCCTGGGGCTGCTGCTGCTGCTGCTGTATACACCACTGGGGCTGCTGTATACTACCACTGGGGCTGCTGTATACTACCACTGGGGCTGTATATACCTCTGGGGCTGCTGTATACTACCACTGGGGCTGCTGTATACTACCACTGGGGCTGTATATACCTCTGGGGCTGCTGTATACTACCCCTGGGGCTGCTGTATATACCTCTGGGGCTGCTGTATACCACACTGCTGGGGGCTGTATACCTGTGCTGGGGTCCACCCTCGGCTTATACACGAGTCAATAGGTTTTCCCAGGTTTTGGGGGCAAAAGTAGGGGGGTCGGCTTATACACGGGTCGGCTTATACATGAGTATATATGGTAATAAGGATATATGAAAACAGTTTTTGGGAAGCGCCAAATTGACCTATGAGCTGGATACCTCTGATCCTTGATGTTGGCTTAGGAAAGACAGTGTGCTGCATACTTGTGGAATAAGGATCTTTCTTATGAAATAAGATTCTAATTGAACCCTCAATATTCTGGATACCAGGTGAGCATAACACTTTGATTAATTGATTGATTCTGTTATTTTTTAACAGATACTCTGAGGCTGCTTTCACATCTGCGGTAAAGTATAATTCCTGGCAGATGTCACTGCATCTGCCAAATCTACCCCGTAGAAGCCAACTTGCATCACCGATCTGGCAAGCCCCATTCATTCTCTATGGGGCTTGCGATCGAGTGCGGCAAGTGCAGCATTGCCGGATCTGGCATGTGCGGTACTTACAGCTAGCAGCGTTTTTTTTTATGTGATGCAAGCACCGCAAGTGCCGGTTTGGGCAATACCGCACTTGTCGCACCCGACTGCAAGCCCCATAGAGAATAAATGGGGCTTCCCGGATCGTTGCCGGAAGTCGGCCATTACGTGTCAGATTTGGCAGATGCAGCGATATCTGCCGCGAATTACACATAAACGCAGATGTGAAAGGGGCCTTACATCAGCGACGCTGGTCTCCTTTATTTTCTCCTTACAGAGAAACCTTCCCTAGTATTGCTTTCAAAAATGGCTTTCTTCTTGCCCCTCTTCCATAATCGTTAGATTTATGGAGTGTATGACTAATAGTTGTCATATGGATTAATTCTTCCACCTGAGCTGTGGATTTCTGCAGTGACCATGAGCCTATTAGATGCTGCTCTAATTACTGTTTTCCTTGCTTGGGATAAATGTTTTGGTGGACCGCTGTGTCAGGTTTGTAGTTGTGCTATACTGCTTACATTTTTGAATAATAGATTGAGCAGTGCTCTGTCAGGAGTTCGGAGCTTAGTCTATTTTTATAACCTGACCCTGCTTTATTCTTCTCCACAACTTTGTCCCTGACCAATATGGTTTGTTCTTTGGTTTTCATGATTTTGTTTGTTCTTTAATGATCCCAAATACATTTTTAAAGTCTTCACAGAACAGCTTTAGTTATACTGAGAATAAATTACACACAAGTGGACTAATTTTACTAAGAATTGATTGGAAATTGCAAAGGGCCTACTAGCAACAGATGTTGATGATTTCTGTCTGCAAATGCTTTTAGCATGATAGGCCATTCCTCAGACAATTAAGAGCTTCATTATTTGCAAGGTGTGTAAGTGCTTGTATTACTGCACCCGGCATTCATCTTTGATACTAAGTAAATCAAAATGTTTTGAAAAATGTATTTTGCATATCAATAAAGTGTCTGTTGATCCTGATATTTTTCTAATTCTACAACTTTTCCTTCCTGGTTTTACAATTTCAATATTCAGTAGTGTATAAATCATTTATCATGTATGTGTATTTTTCACTTTCTAAGACACAACTGAATTCAAGACGCACCCCCAAATTTTGTGAAGGAAAAGAGAAATTTTTTTTTTTAATTTTAAATGGGGTCCGTCTTATAATTCCAGTGTCCATCTTACAAATCACATACCGTATATGTTCCTCATCCTGGGATACAGCCCCCATATCCTGCTTATTAACCCCTTGCGCTGGCACATTAACCCTTTGTGCTGGATGTGACCTCCCATCACAGTATATGTCCCCCTGTGCTGGCACATTAGCCCCTTGGTCTGGCACATTAGTCCCCCTGTGCTGGATGTGGCCCCCATCTTGCTTTATTCCGCCTCTGTGCTTGCACATTATCGATCCTGTGCTGACACATTATCCCCTTTGTGCTGGCACATTAGCCCCCTTGTGCATACACATTAGCCTCCCTTTGCTGGATGTGGCCATCCATCACGCTATATGACCCCCCTGTGCTGGCTCACTAGCCGCCCTGTGCTGGATATGGCCTCCCATCATGCTATATACCCCCTTGTGCTGGCACATTATCCCCCCTGTGCTGGATGTGGCCCCCATCATGCTATATGCCCCCCTTTGCTGAATGTGACCCTATCACACCATATGCCCCCTTGCACACATTAGAATAACAACCACTGATACTTACCCTTCTGACGATGGCTCTGTGCTCCCAGCTGCTCGGTGTCTCTTCCTGTGTGTGCTGGATGATCACGTGATCGGTACAGCACAGTGATGTCATCACTGTGTGCGCTGGTCACATGATCGGCCCTCACACACAGGAAGAGACACCAAGGAGCTGGGTGCACGGAGCCATCATCAGAAGGGTAAGTATCAGCAGTTGTTATTTTAATGTGTGAGCTCCAGCAAGAGGGGCATATGGTGTGATGGGTTTCCACATTCAGCACAGGGGGCATATAGCATGATGGGGGTGGGGGTCCACATCCAGAACAGGGGGCATATGGTGTGACGGGAGTGGGGGCCATGTCCAGCACAGGGGGGCATATAGCATGATGGGGGAGGGGCCATATCCCATGGTGGGGGGTGAGTGCAGGCAAATTTAATATGGACCGCTCCCTTGTGTATCTCTTATCACTGCTTCAGCACTAAGGTGACAGCGGGATGCATGACATATTAAATGAGGCTAATGAGCAAGAGCACATGACCTCCCACTGCCTCCTGCAGCCTGATCTAGCCCCCGACACCGCTCCAAAGCGCCTCACCCTTTACAACAGCACAGTACATAGATAGATTCGGATTATAAAACACAAAAATCTGGGGGCATAAAAGTGCGTTTTATAATCTGAAAAATACAGTAAATCCTCCTAAAGCTGTTAATGCTATTATTTGTTTCAACTTTAGATGTGTCCTTTTTAAAAAAAAAAGACAAAGTAGCAAACAAACATATTTTAGAAAACTATTTTAATGTTCTCCTACAAGTTCTTGCGAAAATATAAAAATGACTATTTCAAGAATAATAGCATAGAGTGTTCAAATGTTTCATGTATGTGACCTTGCCTTAGTCTCTCCACAGCAATAGATTGAAGGCCTTTGAATATCTGCCTTTCATGTTGCCCTGTCAAAAATAGAACTCCTGTAAAGAAGCCAATTAACAAGGAGTTGAACAATAAAATTAAGGAAGGAATCAAGGAATTAAGGGCTAGGCTGCTTTGATAGGAGTTGAAACATTGGCATGTAATATGTTTAGAGTCGAAGATAAAATATGAGCAAAGAGATTACAAATTACTAAAAGGATATAATCAGAGCTTGGTTTATACTAAATCATGAATTTACAATAGTTCTAAATACAGTTTTGGAAATTCTAAAGAAATAATGTTATACTTTTGCTAGTTTTCTACTGAAAAAAAATTGAGCTGAACCAATCATCAATATCCATTGAGGTTACAGGTATGTTCACACTAGTCACTAAACAGACAAAACCTAAGAAAAAAACTACTAATACTAATTCTTGCTTCAGCTCAGTTTTTTTTGTTTTATTTCAGTCTCTTGTCTTTAGTACAATGATAAGGAGTGGCTCTCTCTTCACTGAGCTGAGCATTTATGTTGATTCCCATTGCTATGTGACTCCATTTTGGGCCTTAGGTTACTCTTTACCTTGTTCACATTGAGGTCAGTATTGACACATAGAAAAGTTTTAAATTAGAGTTAGGTACCGTCCTGAAAATGGTACACCTTGACGTGGTGGGATGGCTTCTTACCTTTTTGCAAAAACATATTTACTAAGTACCTTGTTATTTATTAGCAATTGCTTTTTACTTGTTTATCACAGGGTATTTTTGCGTACAGTTGTTTTCTTAGTTTTCTGCTGCCATAAATTATTTGGTTTGACAGTTTTACCAGATTTATTAATCTCCCACGAGAAGTGGTTCTTCAAACAGAGGCTGGACAGACATCTGACTGGGATGATTTAGTGAACCCTGCTTTGAGCAGGGAGTTGGACCATATAACTGAGGAGGTCCTTTCCTACACTTCCATTCTATGATTCTGTGATATTTAAATGAGTCTCCTTGATTTGACAAAGGTTGGGCTACTATGGGCAATGTGCATATTAAGCAATCCATTGCCAAAAGGACTTATTTTAGAATGTATCTGCCTTACAACTTGAGGCTAACCATCTATATTGTCAAACTGCAATTTTTATTATGCCACTTAAGGCATTGCTGGAGAATTAAAATTTGAAATAGCTAGAGTTATGCAGTTTTTGTTCCTATATGTACATTTAATATATTAATTGAGATAATTTCCTAGTAGGTTCCTAAATCATAATACTCAATTTTTGCGTTAACTGGTTGATCCTCTGCAACTAAATTGCTACCATCATGTGCAGGCCAAAGGTGCACTTATTTCCTATTGGACTAGGCAGAAATTGTAAAAAGAGGAAAATACAGAACTATTATTGACAGTAAAGTAGATGAAATAATGTTTCAAATTGAACCCATCACCTACTTATGTATTTTGTTTTCATGCATTTTAATCTACCAAGATGCATTAGTAATTTCAATTGCCTCTATTGGAATCTAAAATAAAGTGTTAAGCTTTCAACGTGCAGATGTATAATTTAAGATCGTCCAAGATCTTTAAAAGTGCCATGCACATAATGCATTCACGAAAATAGTGAAGTAACCCTAAACCTCAAATTGGTTTTATTATTTTAAACTACAACTACCACACTGTGAAAATTACAATGCATTACACAGATTAACTGAACAACAACAAGGCCCTCAGAGATGAGGTTTCTTGAGAGAGAGGGCTGGAGAACCTATATTAAATTAAGATATTTCTATACAGACATAATCCTTTCAAGCCTCTAATTACAGCCACTCTTGAAGAAAAAAATGTAGATTCACAGTCTGACATTTGATTTCCATCTCCAGCACAATAGGAATGCTATAAAACAATTTAAGTAATTACATTAATGTAATGGCACAGATCCATGAGAGATGGAAAGTAAAAACTTGGAGTGTTAAACCCAAAACAAAAAATATAAATTTTATTGGCTAAATTTTGTTTAAAAATTGATAATTTTACTAAATTCACAAAAACTGAAATACTGTATATACTCAAGTATAAGCCAGGTTTTTCAGTTCACATTTTGTGCTGAAAAGTGCCCCCTCTTGGCTTATACTCGAGTCAGTCCTATTTGCTTTCGGGAGCGGTGAACGTGGGCTGGAGGAGGCTGGGAAAAGGCTAGATCAGGCTGCAGAGGGAGCAGGAAGTCATGTGGTCCCACTCATTAGTCTTATGTAATATGCACTGCATCCCCTGTCTATCACAGACCGGGGGAGCGGTGCACATTATATTATACTATGTGTACACCCCCCATCACTGTATATGGCCCCAATGCTGGTGTTCACATTAAAATAATAGATGATTTAACTCAACCTATGAGGCTTTCTCAGCAGGGACCATTGCATCCTCCCTCCGCTCTTCCTGCTTCTAATCATGTGACTGACACTGTGCAGCGATGATGTCATTGCTGCATTGGTCACATGATTAGATTTGCCGGGAACAAGCAGAAAGAGTGGAGGGCAGATGACACAGTGCCTGCTGAGAAGCATCAGAGGGTAAGTTAAAATATTTATTATTTTATGTGAGCGCAAGTATGGGGGTTATATACAGTGATGGGGCTATATACCAGTGAAGGAGGTGCTATATACCAATGATGGGGGATATATACCAGTGATGGGGGCTATATACTGTGATGGGGGCTATATACCAGTGATGGGGGCTATATACCAGTGAAGAGGGGCTATATACAGTGATGAGGGACTATATACCAAGATGGGGGACTGCTGCATTTCCCACCCTAGGATTATACTCGAGTTAATAGGTTTCATCAGTTTTCAGGGGTAAAAATAGGGGCACGACTGATACTCGGGTCAGCTTATACTCGAGTATATACAGTAAATTAAATTACTCACACAATTTGTGACAAAACCCCTAAACTTTCTAAAATGTGGATAGTTTATGTAAAGTAACAGATACTATACTAATTCATTGGTCATTGATTGCCTTGGACTTGATTATAGTTGCAGTTTTGGCATTTGAAGAATATGAGGGAAGATAAACTTTAAAAGAACCCAATTTTATTCACATTTCTCTGTTACTTCTACCTGGGATGTATGTTACAATACATCAGAATCTCTACAGCTCAGTTCTGATTAGCACAGCAGGCAGCAAATAGCACAAAATTGTAGCTTATATTGAATTGCACATATAAAGCATTGTGCACTTGGGGGATGGTGTGTTTCCAGTTTTTTACTGTGGAAATTGGTTAAAATGTTTAAAATGTTAACACAAATTCAAGATTTGTATTACTAAAGTATTTCAAGTTAGTTATTTTTATATAATGTGCTGATGTTACTTTTCAAATCTAGTAAACATAATAAATAATGTGGCATGCATAGCTATGTTCACAGTGTGCATTTTTGATCCATTTTTTGTGTACCGTTTTTGCATGGAAAACAGCCTCTTTCTGTGATACCTAGCAATATCAATGAGTTTTCAGAAATGTTGTACAAATGCTCTGTCTTTTAGTGGTCATTTTACAGAAAATGCATCCAGGAAAAGAAGGACCATGTCAGTTATTGATCCATTTTTTTGGGGTCTGAATTTTTACTTAAAACCATTGTTAAAGGGAACCTGTCAGCTAGTTTATGCCTCCCCAGCTATCACTGTCTATAGCTTCAGCTTTATAATACCAGTCTAATCATCCCTGTCTGAGCTCAGAGTGTAATGTGAAAGGTGAAAAAAAAGCATTTATACACTTACATTTCCTTACGTAATGAGGCAGTCAGTTCCCAGCTTGGAGGACGGGGACTGTTTGGCAGGTTAATAGTTAACATTTCAGCCTTGTGCTAGAACATGTTGGGAGACCTGATGTGATGTCACAACCATGTGACTACAATAGGCGGAGCTAAGTTTTCATAGAACATTATACGTTTGCTGGCTTAGCTCCGCCCACTATGGTCACATGATTGTTACATCACACAGGTCCTTTAGCTATCGAAGTTAAAAGTGAGTTAACTATTATCCTGCCAGACAGTCCCCCACCTCCAAGGTTGGGACTGAAATATAAGTGTATAAATGCTTTTCTTTCACCTTTCACATTACACTATGAGCTCAGACAGGGATGATTAGACTGCTATTATAATGCTGCAGCTACAGACAGTGATAGCTGGAGGGGCATAAACCACCTGACAGGTTTCCTTTAATGGAAAAAAAGTGCACCACAGAAGAGAGGATAAAAAAAATGGATGATGCTTTCTTTGCAAAAAAACTGATCCAGTTTTGCTGCTGAAAATTCATGAAAAACAGCACAAAAAAAGGACAAACTTAGCTGTGTCTCTTCCATTTATTGCATTAAACTCCCCTATTCAACTATAATGACTGCACAAAAAAATCTGTATCCTACAAAACCATCTGTATTGCAGCCTTTTTCAGTCCAAAAACTCATTATAGTGTATAATTACACCTGTTGTAGGGGTAGAAATGTCCGCCTCACTTGGTGGGTTCCTGTGCGGTAGCACAAGTTGCACCAATGTTATGTCCGCCACTGCTTTACATTTACATTGTAATTAATGACATGGAAAAAATTTTAACTGCCAATCTATAAAACCAGATTGTATACCGTATGGATTTAAAAAGCAATCCTATCGATGACATACACAAGGCATACAGATGACGATATGAATGTAGATTGTCCATTTTTTCTAGATGAAAATGTATGATTTTTCGTATCCATATACGTGTGTTCATGTTTTATGTGTTTTGTTGCATTCCTTATTTTAAAAATATACCTAAATTAGTTATTATGATAGAATCCAAAAGGCCCTAAATAGAGATGAGCGGATCTGACGAGATTTTAATTTGCCGAATAGTGTGAATTTTGTCAGGAAATTCATGTTGTATTGAACTTATTTTTCAAGAAAAACATAAAACTTAAAAAGAGGAAAGTTCAGTCCTCTGCATGTCTTCTGACATGAGCTGAAACACTGGATATATTCACGATAATCTTGGACTTCCAGCCACAACAAGACCCAGGATTTCCCTAATGTAGCATGCATATTGTAAGACCATAACGCAAGCCAAGACAACACAATATTGCCAAAACCTTGTGATGTGAATACACAGAGATATCATGGGCCTAGAGTGCACATTGTAGGGTCACAAACCTGGCTGTGACAACAAAACATTGCCGCGACCATACAAGGTAAATGCACAGAGACATCCCGGGTCTAGAGTGCACATCGTGAGGTCTCGACGTACGCAAGTCTAGCGTGAATATGCTCTTAGTGCATGGTGGCGGAAAGAAGAGGCAACGATGACTGTGTGGAGAGAGAACAAGCAGCACAGGTTGTTTGTGAGTTCAGTCTTCTTTTTTTTACACTTTAACATTCATCTGCAGTTCATAATCCAAAAAAATGCATGGATTAACACATTGGAATCACTATTTTTGCTGCAATTTCCTAAAAATATTATGCATTTTCAATGTAGTTTTGAAAAAAAAGGCAATAAGACAGCCTTTCACAACTCCATCATATGAAAAATAGCAAGAATCCTATATGATAAGAACTTTTCAATCTTCAATTTTATAATTATGTGAATATTTAACTCAGGCAAATGTTAGTTTAGAAATCTTTTTAAAGAAAGTAAAGAGTAAAGAGCACTTGAGAAAGGCGCACTAAGCGCAGAAACGCGTTGTGGATAATTGGAACCCTATACTGGATTAATAAAGCCTAAAGGTAAATAACTGCGAGCATTGTTTCGGGTGTAATCTGAGCGCTGACACATTTTCTTCTAACTTCTTTTAAAGAAAGTTAGCTTTGTAAGCCAGGCATTGCAGCAGCATTGTATTAAAAAGTGATGACTTTTGTAAAGGGAATCTGTTGGCAGGTTTTTGCTATGTAATCTGAGAGCAGCCCAACTAAGGAGCAGCGTCCATGATTACAGGGATGCGTCCCTTACTTGGCTGTGTTTTGCTGTTTCAATACAATCAGCATTTTATTAGCAGTAAATTATCATTACAGGGCAACTTGACATATGCAGTAGAGTCATACCACGTCACCAAGATTAATTAGCATCTCTCTAATACTATACATTGTACACGGGAAGCTGGGGTGTTGTCGAGTTATATACAGATCAACAACTGAGCTCTGCTAAATAGGCAGCAGAATCACCAATGTTCTTCTCATAACTGCTGCACCCATTATAATAAGTGATACATCACTGGAATCAGGTCCTCTGTCCCTACTTGATGGTGGTGGCAGATTGTGGAAAAATAATCAGCTGACTGTATCCTTTTAAGTTATAAGTCATAAATGTATCTTAGGCTAGCCTAATAGATTGCGCATAAAACTTAGAACTTTTCCCTGCAGCACATAGCGTTAATGCTAAGCGCTCTAGAGAACGCTGCCCTAGTTACCCGATGCTTACCTTGACAACCAGAAACACACAAAGCTGTTGGGAGTGCACTTTAGCTGAGCGCACAGGAAATGCTGCAGATGTTTCCTGTGCGCTGTTGCAAAGCGCACTCCCAGCAGCTTTGTGTGTGTCTGGTTGTCATGGTAAGCATCGGGTAACTAGGGTCAGCGTCCTCTGGCAGCGCATAGTGTACGGCTGCTTTCACATCAGCGTTTTACGCTGATCGCAGCAGTTGCAGTGAAAAAGCCGCAACTGCCACGATTACCGCATAACGGCCGCACTCACGGTTCACTTGCGGCAAGCCCCATACAATGTCTATGGGGGCTTGCGGCAGGTCCGGCAGGCGCGGTATCGGAACTTTTGCTTTGCCAAAATCTGACCATTCTGGGTTCATTAAATGATCAGTATTTCAGCATTGATGCCAATTTATTTTCTTAACCTAAACCACATTTGGGAGGGTTTCAGCTTTCAGAAGAGTAATTTATACAAACAATGGATGAATTTAACGTCAGGTTATAAGCTTTTATTTACATAACATGGATAAGCGACATAACTTTTGTCAGGGACTGTACAAGCAGCTTTTAGCAATCTCTTATACTGAAGGTAATTGCTTTAGTGAATGAATTTAATGGGTAATAATTATTTGCGACATATAGAAAAATAAGGAGGCGCATAATGATGCTGTATGACAAGGGGCCCACACATTGTCTTGCACAGGGGCCCCAAATATACGAGTAATTCCTTGTAGATGGATGTCACTATCATTGGTAATAACATTTCGATGCCACTCAATATACGATGTATTCTATGCATTTCAGTATATTTTCTACATTGCTACAATGGCTCTAGTGCTGTATTTTCTTAGATTATGCAAATACCCTCATTGCACCTGGTTGAAGCTGTCTCGTTTCTGGTCTTGAGAAAGAATATGTTGTGCTTGATCCTCCTGAGGATATACATGTAATGCTTTGTTTGATAGAATAAAGAAAATCAGCTATTTAAGGGTGAGCACTATGGATTTAGCTCCTTCACTTTATCTTTTGGATCTTTTGCATACTGATCTGTGTCACTGAACAGCACCAGGAGTATTCAGCATTATAAATACCCAGAGGATTTTGTGGCTGGTCTAGATCTGACATATTAGAGTAGCGCTGACTGTGATTCCTGTTTTTTTGTCTTCAATTGTTTTGATTTTCTTGCATTTCACTTGTGTATTCATAAATTATATATACTTTTCTTTCACTCTGTTAGCTTAATATCATCAAGAATACATTTCAGCAGTAATAATTTACAAACTTACATACCGTATATACTCGCGTATAAGCCGAGTTTTTCAGCCCAAAAATTGGGCTGAAAAGTACCCCCCTCGGCTTATACGCGAGTCAGTGCTGTATACCGATGTATACATCGGTACATACCGATGTATACATCGGTATACAGCAGCCCCCGCATCCCCAGTAATCCAGGGCCCCCCCAGCGTCTCTCCGGTCACCTGAAAAGCAAACTATACTTATCAGTGTCCGCTGTCCGCGCCCGCTCGCCTCTGCCGTCTGCGATCCTCCATCTTCATGCGGCGTCTTCCGGGTTCCTGTGCTCGTCGCAGGGAATGACGTCATTCCCTGCGACGAGCACAGGAAACCGGAAGACGCCGCATGAAGATGGAGGATCGCAGACGGCAGAGGCGAGCGGGCGCGGACAGCGGAACGTCATTCCCTGCGACGAGCACAGGAACCCGGAAGACGCCGCATGAAGATGGAGGATCACAGACGGCAGAGGCGAGCGGGCGCGGACAGCGGACACTGATAAGTATAGTTTGCTTTTCAGGTGACCGGAGAGAGGCTGGGGGGGGCCCTGGATTACTGGGGCCCTGTATACTACCGCTGGGGCTGCTATATACTGCTGGGGCCCTGTATACTACCGCTGGGGCTGCAATCTATTACCACTGGGGCTGTATATACTACCATTGGGGCTGTATATACCACTGGGGCTGTATATACTGCTGGGGCCCTGTATACTACCGCTGGGGCTGCAATCTACTACCACTGGGGCTGTATATACTACCACTGGGGCTGTATATACCACTGGGGCTGTATATACTGCTGGGGCCCTGTATACTACCGCTGGGGCTGCAATCTACTACCACTGGGGCTGTATATACTACCACTGGGGCTGTATATACTACCACTGGGGCTGTATATACCACTGGGGCTGTATATACTGCTGGGGCCCTGTATACTACCGCTGGGGCTGCAATCTACTACCACTGGGGCTGTATATACTACCACTGGGGCTGTATATACCACTGGGGCTGTATATACTGCTGGGGCCCTGTATACTACCGCTGGGGCTGCAATCTACTACCACTGGGGCTGTATATACTACCACTGGGGCTGTATATACTACCACTGGGGCTGTATATACCACTGGGGCTGTATATACTGCTGGGGCCCTGTATACTACCGCTGGGGCTGCAATCTACTACCACTGGGGCTGTATATACCACTGGGGCTGTATATACTGCTGGGGCCCTGTATACTACCGCTGGGGCTGCAATCTACTACCACTGGGGCTGTATATACTACCACTGGGGCTGTATATACCACTGGGGCTGTATATACCACTGGGGCTGTATATATTGCTGGGGCCCTGTATACTACCACTGGGGCTATATATACTACCACTGGGGCTGCTGTATACTACCACTGGGGCTGTATATACCACTGGGGCTGTATATACTACTGGGGCTGCGTGTATACTACCACTGGGGCTGCTGTATACTACCACTGGGGCTGTATATACTACTGGGGCTGCGTGTATACTACCACTGGGGCTGCTGTATCTACCTCTGGGACTGCTGTATACCACACTGCTGGGGGCTGTATACTTGTGCTAGGGTCCACCCTCGGCTTATACACGAGTCAATAGATTTTCCCAGGTTTTGGGGGCAAAAGTAGGGGGGTCGGCTTATACACGGGTCGGCTTATACACGAGTATATACGGTATATTCTTTCTAAATACATTTCTCCAGATTTGGTAGCTTTTTGATGTTGCAGATTTCCTGCAGAATTTCCTCTCCTGTTAGCTAAATTAGGTTACTTCTGATTATTTTAATTGCATTTTTCAGTGATTTTTTAAACTTGTTCTTATTGCCTTTTCGATGCTGTGGATTTTGTACTTTTATGTTGTATGTAAAGTTGCTTTTTCTGATAGATCCTGTTATTTGGCTTTGGCAACATTTTATTAATACAGTCATGTGTTGATTACATATGCTTTTCTTACATTTCTGCACTAAAAACATATACGGTATGCAATTTTTTACCTGTGAATTTACCACATATAATTTAATTCCATGGGAAAAATCCACACATAAAAATAATCCTGCAAGAGAAATTGATATGTTGTTGATCTTAGGCTGGCTTCCCACTGCAGTTTTTTTACTGATCAGTGTCCATCCAGTCTGTGTGCCAAAATCTAGAGTGTCTCCAAAACTCAGAACAGGTGTCAACCCTTCAATTATAGTTTTTCTCTGCAAGTTCCTCTCCTGGTTCCTCTCCTGCTTTTGGCACACAAACCGGATGAACACTGATCAGTGAAAAAACTGCAGTGTGAAGCCAGCCTTAAACATGCACCGCAGGTATGCATAAAAAAAAGTGGGAATGAGATATCTATAAATCCTATGCATTTTGTTTGAACTATAAGACCATATACACTTGTTGCGTATTGAATCAGGTTTTTACCTGTAGCCAAAACCAGGAGTGGAACAATGAAAAGTATAATAGAAACACCTGCACCACTTCTACATTTTTTACCCATTCCTGGTTTTGGCTGCAAATACTGAGGGAAAAAACTCATCAAATAATGAGGTAATATACTGACCAGATACTGAGGTAAAAATCACCAAATACTGAGGTAAAATACTAACCAAATACTGAGGTAAAATACTGACCAGATACTGAGGTAAAAAACACAAAATACTGAGGTAAAATACAGACCAGATACTGAGGTAAAATACTGACCAAATACTAAGGAAAAAAACATAATAATGAGGTAAAATACTGACCAAATTACTGAGATAAAAAACTGACGAAATACCGAGGCAAAAACTTACCAAATACTGGGGTAATATAATGACCATGTACTGATGTAAAAAAGACCTCACCAAATACTGAGGTAAAAACTCACCAAACACTGATGGAAAATACTGAACAAATACTGAGGTAAAAAACTCTCAAAATTCTCAACACATGCACTTGACCCAAGATACTGCATTTTTGCACAGTGGAAATACAAAGTTAAAAATTCATTGTGAGAACTTAAAGATTAGGGATGAGCAAACCAAACGTTAAAGTTCTGAGAAAACCCTGCCCTTCCTCAGAAGTGCTTTGCTTATGGCAGGCTGTATGTAGGCAGAGAACAGAACTGCCCAATAACTGACTTCCCATGAGGTTCAGGTCAAGTTTTGGTCCAGAATAGAACTTTAGGGCTCGGACACACATCAGTGAAACTCGTCTAAGCTTACTGTGCGGAAAAATCGCATTGTTTTCGCACCAATGTTAGCTATAATAATAATAATAATATAATAATGTCCGAGAGCACATTTCCGAGTCTCATACGCTTTTTTCCGCATCCGATTCTCAGATTGCGAGTCAATCGCAACATGTTGCGATTCTATGCGAGTTACGGATGAGACTCACCAATGCAAGTCCGACAAAAAACTCGGATTGCACTCGAAAAGCACTCGCACCATCCGCGTCTGATGCTAGTTTTAATTGCTACATTACCATTCTGTAGCTCAGACAACTGCTCAAAATGCACCTGTAAATGATTATACAGTAACTAGCTGCTGAGGAAAAAAACTGATTGCAATCGGAAAGCACTCGCAAGCCGCCCTGACCAAAACTAGGATCACATTCATCTGACTCTCGGATCAGTGAATCGGACCGTTTTTTCACTCTGATGTGTGTCCATACCCTTAAGGTTAGCTTCACACCATGGTTTTTGTCTGTCAGGGTGGATCCTGTTTCTTGCAGGATCTCCCGGACAGAACCTGACAGGACAGGATGTGCACAAAGTGTGGCCAAATATGGTCCCAGATCCTGTTTTTTGCAGGATTCCTTTTCTGCTGCTGTACATGGTGCTGAAGTCTGCCTGTGTCTGCTCTGCCTCTGTCCTAGATGCTGAAATCACAGCCTGTGCATGTAATACTGCTTTCCATGGTGCTGACATTTGGACGGCAGGATTTTTAAGCATGCTCTATGCAAAAAATCGGATCAGGGAAACTATCCAATTTTTTTAATGGATCTGGAGCCCCTAGACTCCTATATTATAGGCCCCATATCGCCCCGGATGCGGGACTGTCCGATTTTGTCAATTTTTTTCACCGGAACCCAAAACCGCTGCAGTCTTTGATTTTGAGCACGGTGAAAAAACGGACAAAACCGGATCAGGCACAGAATACACAAAACCTGATGGCAAAATATGAAAAATCTGGCAACATAGGGATACATGGGAGGCCAAACCGGATAAGTTTCTGTCCGGTTCAAACCAGACAGAACCTGATTAGGGATGAGCGACTACTGAAATATTCGGACTCGCTATACTCATAACGAGTAGGTCCCGATACTCGGGTACTCATTATGAGAATAGCGAGTCTAATGTAAGTGAATGGGGAAGCGAGTAATAAAAGTTAATAAAAGTTGTTAAAAATAAAAAAATAACATACTCACCCAGCCGACGGCTGCACGGGGACACAACAAGGACCTTGCAATCTGGCCAATGAGATGACACATTTTAATAGCAGCAAAAAATTTGATAGCAGCTTCTTGGAGAACTGATGTGATACGCCTAGGAATTCACTGTGTTGAGCGCTTTAGCCAGCTGCCCGCAGTGTTTTCTTGGACTGGTCTCCCTGAGATCAGTGAATACTTTGTGATGTTGGTCTACTAGGCCTTGCTTCCACCTAGCCAGAATCCTACTCCACACTGATGAGGGGCAACACCCCGAAACAGCTGTCTGTGGATGGATACCTTGTCTTGGTATTCCCTTGTCATATCTCTAAGCTTGTAAAAGAGCTGGATATTGACTAAAAGGGCCACTTAACATGGTGGTTATGGTGTTCTCCGCAAGGAGCCACCCCTTGACTGGGTCCTTCCCTGGAAGGATATCTGGCTAGTCCTGTGTTTGAGACTCCTAACCGAGGCTCCACAGACTTATTAGCATATTCATACTGAAATATTCGGACTCGCTATACTCATAACGAGTAGGTCCCGATACTCGGGTACTCATTATGAGAATAGCGAGTCTAATGTAAGTGAATGGGGAAGCGAGTAATAAAAGTTAATAAAAGTTGTTAAAAATAAAAAAATAACATACTCACCCAGCCGACGGCTGCACGGGGACACAACAAGGACCTTGCAATCTGGCCAATGAGATGACACATTTTAATAGCAGCAAAAAATTTGATAGCAGCTTCTTGGAGAACTGATGTGATACCTACCATAGAGGATCTCATAGACAAAATAGCAGATCATAACCTATTTGAATATGTAGATGCATTGAGAAATGGTACACATAGGAAATATAGACAGAAATGGTATGGGATTGTAGGCCCCACTCTTAATATTATAAGCTAAACAGACGATATAATAATAACACCAGGCATTGGTTGGCATGAAATGGCCGAGAGGCTTTTAATAGGGTTACCTTTAATAAATAATCGATATATATTAATTAAAACGTTTTCCATAAATAATGTTTTTTCAACTCATTAAACTCCAATTTGTAAAGTCCATTAAAATCATTATAACGACCGACTTGAAAATAGAACTTTCCCCTCATTAAAAGTCTGACAACAGGGAAATTGGGGAACAGAAATAAAAAGGGGATGGGTGGGCGGGTACGTTTTTCTTCGTCTCCTCAGAGACACTGACTGAAAATTCCTGTAGGCGGGGCATAACTACTCAACTCTCCCGCACTTTTCAAACCAATCAGGTGCAAACTTATCAGACAAGCAGGACAGCCAATCACAGAGATCACCTGCTTCTGTTACCTCACAACAGGGACTCTTTACCCTTTACCATCCATCATGAGGTTACCTCATGAATATTAAGGCACCTATAATGACAAAGACATGTTTGGAAGAAACAGATACCTCAATATGCTACCAGACAACTCAATTGGGGGCCACAAGCCCATGCAGCCCCCACTCTAGGCGATTAGGGGGCTCAACATTATTGGATTTCAACATATTCTCCTTCTTTAGATTTCGAATAGATAGATTGTAGTTATATTATCTAATTGCGAAAGATTTTTCAATATTCATTTTGAGATTGGAATCTGATGTTGTATATCTTTTCTTTTTTTTAACTTTACTTTTAAATTCATGTCATTGTATATAGTTTAACAAATGATGTCTAAATCATTCGTTTGAGATATATGTAAAGATGAATTGATGTATATCTTTAATGTTTTAAATTGTTTGTAAATGCAAATAAAAACATTTTGAATTGGGATATATGGGAGGCAAAGCCGGATAAGTTTCGGTCTGGTTCAAACCGGACAGAACCTCCGCTGCGTTCACATCAGAATGGCAGCGTTTGCATTGTGTTTGCGTCTGCATGCCCTTTGCATGCAGACACAAACGCTAGTGTGAAGACAGCCTTACATCACAGAAAGAATCAGCTGCAATCCCCGACTGTCTGTATACTCTTACTTCCTACCCATCCCTGGGGCTGCGGTATATCCGACCCGTTCCTGCATGGTCGGACACATTCATTACACAGAGACACATTTACAAGAATATTTTTGGACAGAAACATTTTTTTTAACACGTCCAATTGTGAAACTTGTTTTTATTTGAAGATGTATCAATTAAAATGTACATTGTCTGGACACAGCCCATTTAATAGCATTTTTTCACATGACAGGTTCTCTTTAAAATCTTGTCAAACCAATAGTACATTAAACACATGATCACAAGACTGCCAAGAGACACAGCTCTGACATCACAGGAGCCATCTTGCCCTGGGAGTGAAGCATTTCATAGCTTTTTATTTTATGCAGAAAATGTAACTTCTTTGAAGGTGTTGTCCCATAGAGAACAAGCATATAAGAGCAATTTCCTTATAGATTCCTGATTTTCTTATGTTCTAAAGTACATTTGGATTCAGTGAAAGGAAATGCTAGATAAGTATAATTAATATTTATTGTAATCACAGCTGTTTAAGGTCCAAGGAAACTTGTAATATATTAAAAAGCATTTTTTGCCTCTGCAATTCATTATGCATACCTCCATGTGCTAGAGATATTAATCCTTTGCTTTTTGGTCTTGCCTTTTTTAGAATAGGGAAACTAATGAAAAATATTTAATATACATTCATTTTATATGGACCCTTACAATATTAGACTGTTTAAATTAAAATGATCTTTTTCCCATATATATTTTTTTTCCAATGCAGAGAAAACTATAAAACACTTCCGTACTGTGACCTGCCAATTGCTGCATGTCTACTCTATTGAAACATGTAAGGCTACTGGAACGTTTAATGATTTGAAATGGGTGAATTATCCTGGCAAGTTAATTCTTCCATTTCAGAGAGGAAAATTAATATCTACATTCTCCTTTTGTTCTAAGGCAGAAGAATTTGCTTCATTTAAACTAAATATTGAAAACCTTGACCCTGATGAATACATTGTTTTATTCTAAATTACTAATTTGATATGAAATAAATTTACTCTCTACAATGCAAATCCGCTTAATTTGCCATTAAGAGACTAAGTAATGTCAAACCAAATTTTTTCATATTTAGCAATGATTTACAGATACAGTTGTAATAGTCTAAGAATATTATATGCCCTTATTTTAAGTGTCAAATTGTTTAGGACTTCAAGTGAACCTGTCACCTGTTTTGGGCATTATAAACTTTGCCCACCACCTTTAACATACTGTATTTGGGGTTCCAGTAACCACTTTATATCCCCAGACTTGGCCCCTGCAGACCTCAGAAATCAACTTTTAATGTGTCCCATACCATATGTAGATGAGTTCTTAAGGGTCCGTTGGAGTGCGGCACACTTCAGTCTGAGCCGCCCCACTGCCTGGAAAACCCAGCCCAAACTATTTAAAATGCCGCCCCTCCTGTTTATGTATGTGGATAACTTACAACGTCAACCACAACTTGTGCATACGTAATGGTGCAGTTCACTGTGCTCCATTGAGGCTGCACAGTATCCAAAGTGTCATGCCTGTGCAGTGGTTCCTCTCCAGACTTTGGGCACTGTGTGGCTTCAACAGAGCACAGTGACCCTTGCCACTATGCGGTATGAGTTGTGGATGATGTTGTATGTTAGCCACATACACAGGAGGGGCGGCCTTTTCAATGGAGCCGGCCAGGTTTTCCAGGGAGTGGGGCGGCTTAGACTGCAGTATACTGCACCCTATCAGACCCTTAAGAACTCATTTACATATGATGAGGGACACATTAAAAGTTTATTTCTGAAGTATGCAGGGGTAAGTCAGGGGGTTACTGGAACCCCTATTATACCATGTTAAAGGTGGTGGGCACAGTTTATTACGCCCAAAACAGGTGACAGGTTCCCTTTCAGTATGTTTGTGACAATAATGAAATTTTTCATCATTATAAGGGAAATAAGTTATGCAAGATATATTTGAAACCTTTATACTGATTTTCATAAGATCCTGTGATATAAAAATGTTGATTCAAACATACTACTGATACCAAAATAATACAAAAAAATGTAATTATTCAAACAAGTCCATTATTGTATAAGTTTCATCAATGGATGAAGGATTGTAGGTTGGATAAAAGGGAAAATAAATAAATATGGACTTAGCTATATAAAGATTCCCAACACCCTAATACTGAGCAGCAGTATGATGGCCAAGACCATGCAGCAGTTTAACAAGATAGTTTCCATTCAGAACAGGCCTCACCAAGGTAAACAAAGCAGTTGAATGCACATGCACAGCATGATATCCAGGGATTGTCTTTTCATAATAGATATATGAGTGCAGCTAGCATTGCTGCATAGGTTAAAGGGGTAGGGGGTGGGGGTCGGCCTGGCAGTGCCTAGACCATACACTGCACATTGCATCAAATTGGTCTGCAAGGCTGTTGTCCTAGAAGCAAGCCTTTTCTAAGGATAATACACAAGAAAAACTGGTAACAGTTTGCTGCAGACAAGTAGACTAAGGAAATAGATTACTGGAATCATGTCCTGTGGTCTGACGAGACCAAGATAATGTTAGGGTCCCGTCACACTTGGCGACGTTCCAGTGATCCCGACAACGATACGACCTTAATTTCCAATGACCTTTTGCAGCTTACCCTTATTGTGGAGTATGTCAATGACTGCCTTCTGAACATCTCTCAGGTCAGCAGTCTTCCCCGTGATAATGTAGCCTACTGAACCAGATTAAGATTCCCGTTACACATGGTGACGTTCCAACGATACGAACTGGTAAGGATCGCTGGAATGTTACTACGCGGTCACTGGTGAGATGTCAAACAATCAGACCTACTGAACCATGCAGCAATGATACAGCGGTCGTTGGGACCCTGTCACACAGCAGCTAGTCTGACGAGTCACCAACGAGGTCGTTGTTAAGGCATCAAACACACTGATGCGTGCTGCCCAGCGGGAACCCAACAATCAAAAAATGGTCCAGGCTATTCCAACACAATCTGCGATGTCACAGCGGGAGCCCGGTCGCTGCTACGTGTCAAATATAGCGAGATCGCTGGCGAAGTCGCTCTTGCATCACAAAACCTGTGACGCAACAACAATCTCGCTAGCAATCTCACTATGTGTGATGGGGGCTTTACTTCATTCCGATGGTGTCAAAAGTGCCTGGTAGCAACCAGGTGAGGGGTGTAAAGACATGAGTGTCTTGCCTTTCAGTCAAGCATGGTGTTGGGAGTGTCATGATTTGCTGCTGCCTGAATGCTGCTGGCTGTGGGGAGAAATAGTTCATTTAGAGAACTATGAATGCCAACATGTACTGTGACACACTGAATCAGAGCATTTGCCACTCCCTGGCGAAATTGGGCCACAACATATTCCAACATGACAATGACCCCAAACACACCGCCAAGGTGACCGTTGCCTTGCTAAAGAAAGCGAGACTAAAATTGCTGGACATAAACCCTATTGAGCATCTGTGGGGCATCTTCAAATGGAAGGAGGCTTAGCACAAGGTCTTTAACATCCAACAATTTCATGGTGTCCTCATGGATGAATGGAAACAAATGAAAATTGTACATATTTCCATTCAAACCCCCAAAATGGACTGTACAATATTGTTGGCACCTTTCCAAAATAATACTAAGCAACTTTGTTTCAAGCATGTGATGCTCATTCAAACTCTCCTGTGGCAACTAACAGGTTTGGGCAATATGAAAATCACACCTGAAACCAGATAAAAAGGGGAGAAGACTCAATCTTTGCATTATGTATGTGTTTGTGTCACAGTAAGCATGAAGAACAGAAAGATAAAAACAGAACTATCTTAGGACTTGAGAACCAAAATTCTTCAAAAATATCAACAATCTCAAAGTTACCAGTTCATCTCCAGAAATCTTGATGTTCCTTTGTCCATGGTGTGCAACATAATCCAGAAGTTTATAAACCATGGCACTGTAGCTATTCTCCATGATCATGGACAGCAGAGAAAAATTGATAAAAAATTACAACACAAGATAGTGGCTGAGTAGCTCTGATCAAGTTCCTGTCCTGCAGGCTCTGGGGTATACAGCGTTAGTGCGAACTATCTGTTGACATCTGAATAAAAGAAACACTATGACAGGAGATCAAGGATGATCCCACTGCCGACAGACATGAAAAAACAATACTGAAGTTTGCCAAAATGTATGCGAGTAAAGGCCCTGTCTCACATAACGATATCATTAAAGAGATCGTTGTAACTGTGACGTTACAAAGATCTCTTCAGCGATGTCGTTATGTGTGACACTTAGCAGCGATCAGGCCCCTGCTGTGAGGCCGCTGATCGATGCAAAGCGCTGTGGGTCATTTTTTGATTGTTGGTTTCCCACTGGTCAGCACGCATCGCTGCGCATGACATGTAGAAACCAACGATCAGTGAACTCACTGGCTAGTAACCATGGTAAACACCGGGTATCCAGGCAGCACGTGCTGCCTAGATACCCACTGTTTATCATAGTTACCAGTGTCCTCCCTGCTTACAAGCAGCGCTAAGAAGGGAGGACGCTGCTAACATCGCCTTCAGCGATGTGGGAGGTGGCTCCAAGGTCCATGTTCGCTGGGGAGATCTGTCTGTTTGATTGCTCCCCAGCGACCAGGTAACGACGCTCCAGCAATCCCGGCAGGTTGTTATCGCTGTCGGGATCGCTGGAGCAGTCGTTGTGTGAGACAGGGCCTTAAGCCAAAATCCTTCTAGGAAAGCGTCTTCTGGACAATATGAGACCAAGATAAAGCTTTTGGTAATGTATAATTGTACTGTTGACCAAAAAAGGAATGAAAGAAAAAGGGGGGGAGGGAACAAGAGGCGCAATAGTGCCTTATCACTTAGACACTCAAAGTACGGTAGTGTAAGGGAACCACTCACCTATTTCAGTTGTGCGACCCACAACTGGTATGCAGACATGTAGTATTTTATCCGGATGGCTGCTGCTGGACTCCCACCGACCACTTGCACGTGGAATCACACAGTAATATGGGGAAGGAAACGGTGTTCACCAGTCCGCGCTGCCAAGCTCCACTTATTCCAAGGAAAAAAACTCACGAGTAGATGTAGTATATCCAAATCCTTTATTGCATCCTACGCGTTTCAGTGCCCTCCTGGCACTCCCTGAGGAAGGTGCCAGGAGGGCACTGAAACGCGTAGGATGCAATAAAGGATTTGGATATACTACATCTACTCGTGAGTTTTTTTCCTTGGAATAAGTGGAGCTTGGCAGCGCGGACTGGAAAAAAGGAATGAGGCCTACAAAGAAAAGAACACAGTACCTAAAGTCCAAATTGGTGAAATTCAAAGATGTTTTGAGGCTTTTTTTGCTGTCTCTGGCACTGGGTGCTTTGAATATGTGTAAGGCATTACGGAATCAGAAGATTCCTAAAGGATTTTGGGTTGCAATGTAGGACCCTGTGTCAGAAAGCTTGATTTGTGACCTAGGTTATAGGTCTTACAACAGAACAGTGGCCACAAATATACTTTAAGAAGCACCCAGTAATGGATGAAAACAAAGTGCTAGAGAGTTGTGAAGTGGCCAGCAGTGAGTTTGAGTATAAATCCTATTAAACACCTATGGTGAGATCTTAAAATTCCTGTTGAGAGATTGCACCCTTCAAATATGAGAGACCCGGAGAAGTTTGCAAAAGATGAGTGGTCCAACATTCCAGTTGAGAGGTGTAAAAAGCTTGTTAGTAGTTATAGGAAGCAATTGATTACAGTTATTTAATCCAAATGGTGAGCAACCAACTATTAAATTGAGGGTGTTAACACTTTTGTCCTGTTCATTTTGGGGTTTTTATGCAAAATGATGTCCAATATGATTTTTTTTCTCTGTTTTTTTGTTTGTGTTGTTCCAATACACAAAGGAAATAATCATCGGTGTGGCAAAACTTGTAACTGCAATAATTTTCTGTCAGAAATACTTCATTTTCTGGAATAATTTCAAAGGTGCCAACACTTTCAGCAATGACTGTAAGAATTTATGCTATTTTCTTCTAAGAAAGCTTCTATGTCTTTTAAAATTTCTCTTCAGCTCCCACTGTGACCAGCTCCTGGGGAAGACTCATCCACAGAATAATAATATATAGCATGGAGAAGTAAAAGTTAACCTTTATTAAATTGATATAACATGTGTCTGACATATGAACTGACAAAAATAAGCAATAAAGGTGCAAGTGCTAAACCGTCAGTGCAAGTAAGTGCCATTTACAAGAAGAGAGTGGGTCTCACCTAATCTCTAGTTGAGAAGAGTCTCTCAGTGTATTGCAGTAACAAGAGCAGCAATATTGGGGTTAGGTTACTCATACTCTGTTGTGTCCCATGCGTTCACTTGGGAAGCACCCAAGTGAAATGCAGCCTGACCTCCAAAACAGTCAAGAAACTGAGAAACTCTTCTCAAGTACAAATTGGGTTAGATCTACTCTTTTTTGTATGACACTTATATGAACTGATAGTTTAGCACTTGTATTTTATTGCCTATTTTGTGAGTCAGACATATGTCAGACGAATGGTTTAAGGTGTCCAATACAGGTTAAATTTTAATTCTCCATGGTTTATTAGTACTCCTTGAGAATGAACCTTACCCCGTACACAATGTTCTGGGTTGTAGTTTCACTTTGATCCATAAATTAATAGTTATCATGGTAAAGAAGCCTTGCCTCCCATAGCGATTGAACTTTTTTTCTCTAGACTGAGGGAGTGCCCTCTTGTCTTTTGAGGGGATTTTCCATGAAACGGCTTTTTTCTTGTAATGTTTTGTTGGCTAGTTATGTACAAATGTATTTCCTGCCTCTGTCATCTCTTCTGAAGACTAAATAAATATAATAATTTTAATATTTCCTCATAACAAAGAGTCTCCATGACCATTATGAGGTTTGACTCTTTTCTTTGTACGTTTCTTACTCCAAAGCATCCTTTTTACATCCTACATATTGTACTTGCACTAATAAGTTGTTAGTATTAAGTCAATGCCTTGGATGCCCAAACATAACATTTATGAACATCTTCTATAGCCTGAAATATTATACACTTTGGTGTTAACTGATAATATAGAAACAACACTAGTAATCCTTTCCTTTATATTATTAATAAATAAACTACACTGTGTGCAGAATTTTTAGGAAAATGAGTATTTTGATCACGATACTTTTTACATGTTGTCCTACTCCAAGTTGTATAGGCTTGAGAGCCAACTACCAATTAAGTACTGTATTTTCCGGCGTATAAGACGACTGGGCGTATAAGACGACCCCCAACTTTTCCAGTTAAAATATAGTGTTTGGAATATACTCGCCGTGTAAGACTACCCCTCTTCTACGGTATGATCCCCACTGCGACTCCACACAGCCCTCCATACAGTATAATGGACCCACATATAGAATAATGGCCCCTACATCTCTTCACACTGTATTATGACCCCCACACAGCCCTCCATAAAGTATAAAGGCTTCCTCATACCCCTTCAAGTATTATCATCCTCCCACAGAGCCCTCCATATATTATAATAGCTTCCATATGGTATAATTATCTCCATATATTATAAAATGCATCATCCATAGTCACCCATTATAATGCACCATCATAGTGCTCCATATAGTATAATACACCACATAATCTTCCATATAATTCACCCCATAGTCGTCCTCATATAATGCAACCCCATAGGCCTCCATATAGTATAATGCACCCCCATAGTCCTCCATATTCTGTAAACACAGAGAGAGTAATGTGCCAGTGCTGGGGTGGGTGGAAAGTGTAGGTGACACGGGGAAGAGGGACATGCCAGCTCCAGATGGGGCTGTTTAAGAGACACAAGGATGGGGACGTGCCAACGTCGTGGGGAAGGGTGGCTGTACCAGCGCAGTAAGGAAAGTGGTAGGTGACATGGAGAGGAGTGGACATGCCAGCATTGTGGTGAGGGGCATAGGTGACATGGAGAGGGGTGGGCATGCCAGCATCATGGTAAGGGGGGTAGGTGACATGGAGAGAGGGTCGTGTCAATAGTGGTAGGGTACATGGGACGAACTTTCCTGTCAATATCACCCAGAAGAAATAATAAGAGTAACTACTGTAACTACAGGAGAATCTCATTTCAACTATTTCCAGTAGCTTTGCCAGCTGTCAATAAATGGAAACCTGTACTGGCCTGGAGAGTATCACAGCAGAAGGTTTGTAACAATGTGTCAGTGTAGAGATCACAGAGAGTTGGCCATACTGACACACTGTAACAAACCCTCAGCAGTGAAAGGAGACAGTCTGAGCAGAATATGGGTGTTTATACTGCAAATGTGAACTGTGACAAACTGTGAGCTGTCCCCTCCAGTCTGCAGGTCTGTACTGCTGCAGGGGAGGAGGGGGGGGGGTGTTTATAACCACACATTCCTCCTGGTCGCAGGGATCCCGGGACGGAGTGTAATTCAGGATCTTCTCCCTCATCTGCTCCTTGTTTTCTATCATCAGAGCTGGGTTGGAAGAAGAGGAACTTTCGGAGGAGGACAATCCCCTCCTCCATACAACTCTGGTGATTGAAAAACTGAGCAGTGCCAGTGACTGACCCTACCATAATCACAAGCACAACCCTCACCCTCCTCTCCTCACAATGAGGAGGGAGAGGGAGCGGTAGTGACAGACGCTGTACCTGCAGTAGGGGCCGGGGGTTGTATTGATATCCAGCTCCTTCATGCTGGAGGCTGCAAAAGTGTCGCTCTGTTCCTGTGTCTCTCCTCCTGGAGAATTAAGGCAGAGAGCGGCCGGCCCCAGTGCACATGTCGTGGGCTGCGGGCCTCCTGCAGATGCCGCCCTGTCTTTTTGCCAGTAGGTGAAGCCCTGCACCCAGTGTATAAGACGACCCCTGACTTTTGATAAGATTTTCAGGGTTTCAAAAGTCGTCTTATACGCCGGAAAATACGGTAAATCAGGTGATGTGTATCTCTGGAATAAGGAGGGGTGTGGTGTAATGACATCAAAACCCCATATAAGGTGTGCTTAATTATTAGGCAACTTCCTTTCCTTTGGAAAAATGGGTCAGAAGAGAGATTTGATGGGATCTGAACAGTCCAAAATTGTGAGATGTCTTGCAGAGGGATGCAGCAGTCTCGAAATTGCCAAATGTTTGAAGCGTGATCACAGAACGATCAAGCGTTTCATGGCAAATAGCCAACAGGGTCGCAAGAAGCCTGTTGGGCAAAAAAGACGCAAAATAACTGCCCATGAATTGAGGAAAATCAAATGTGAAGCTGCCAAGATGCCATTTGCCATTAGTTTTGCAATATTTCAGAGCTGCAACCTTACTGGAGTATCAAAAAGCACAAGGTGTGCCATACTCAGGGACATGACCATGGAACAGATCAAGCAACTGACAGAATCTATGGATGTAAGGCTGTTGAGTGTCATCATAAAGAAAGGTGGCTATATTGGTTACTAATTTTTTGAGGTTTTGTTTTTGCATGTCAGAAATGTTTATTTCTACATTTTGTGCAGTTACCGGTATATTAGTTTACCTGGTGAAAATAAACAAGTGAGATGGGAATATATTTGGTTTATATTAAGTCGCCTAATAATTCTGCACAATAATATTTATCTGCACAAACAGATATCCTCCTAAGATAGCCAAATCTAAAAAAAAAAAAAACACTTCAACTTCCAAAAATATTAAGCTTTGATATTTATGAGTCTTTTGGGTTGCTTGAGAACATAGTTGTTGATCAATAATAAAAATAATCCTCTAAAATACAACTTGCCTAATAATTCTGCACACAGTGTAAATAAAGCAATCCCAGCACTGGACCTTGGGTTATATCACTTACATAAGGAGAGTAGAATTAATTCACCACAACTTTCTCAGTGCGATCTTTGAGCCAGACTTCGATCCAATTGCAAACGTTTCTGTAATCCTTCATTTATCTATATGAGATCCTGTAAATGCCTTTACATTTCAAAAACACTAAACCCATGGTTACCCACCAATCCAGCTTTCTACTCACTTTTCTTTTTTATTTTTTAGCTTGGTTTGACAACTGTCCTTAGCAAAACAGTGCTGGCTGTCACTTATAACATTATTTTCTACCACACTTTCCTGTATAAAGTACCTTATACCGTAAGAGCCTCTCAAACATTTTCCCTGCAATGGATGTTCAAGTACTGGCCTATATTTAGCTGGTAAACTAAACTAAGGATAAAAAAACATTTTTTAAAATGTTTACCACTTTAGCTTTGTCACTCAGCATAGTACCAGTCACTAGAGAGATTGTAAAAATGATATACGGTACATGGGCACAACAATGACTGATCTCTTGGATGCAGTCCATCTACGCTGCAGGTCTTGTACACCTTGATCTAATTTCCTTACCTTGCACCTTATCTACAGTTATCCAACTTGCTATATTAGTTATTGTGCTAAGAGCACTGGAATCACCTCTCTCTCATTTTTTTATATATACAGAGCAGAAGATCCCATTTAGTAATTCTCCCTTCTCTTGATCCATTGTTGCCAACTCCCCATTATCATTATTCAGGGAAACCACTATGCAGAACTTTGTTTTGGTATTTTTGGGCTATCTTCCACTCATTTTCTACATTAGCTGTAGGATTACTTTTTTCAAATTCTATTCAGAAACTTGCACCGACCCATGAGATTTATATATTCTAACTGCTCTTTTTCATTATTGATAAATTTATTAGCAATAGGTTTAAGCATTGTGGACTATGTTTTTGTCACTAATCTTTATTACTTATAGGAATTAATTTTGCAAGTTGATTGATCAATATAGATTTAGGCTGCGAGCACACGATCAGTCATAGCAGCATTTTAGATGCAGCATGTTACCGCTGTGTCCAAAACATGCATTTAACAGTACAAGCACAGTTGATGGGATTTCTACAAATCCTATGCCCACTGTGCTTCTCCCCACAGCTACATTTTCTCCGGTCCGGAGACATTTTGTTCTGGAAAAAGTGTGTCCGGATCATCTGCACATTCCCTTAAAGTGCTGCCATTTATCATTTGTATCACTATCATTATGACAGCAGCTACTCCCAATCCATGTCCTGGAGTGTAGCTTTCAGCCTGGTACAATTGGACCTTTTAATATTAGCTGTTTTTTTCTCCCTATTTAAGTATGTATTTTAAAGACGAGGATTTTTCAAAAAAGTGGATTTCCAACTTGCGCTGCATTGTTAGAAATTACCAGATGCATCTGAACTTCACCTCTTGTCAGGTCTTCCACAAACCTGCCCATGAAATTATCTTGTCGCAAGCTGAGCAATTTTCTCCCCTTTTCAGTTGCAACAGAACCATGACCCCAGTCAATATCTGACTACTTGTCCCCAGTTTAAATACTCGGTACCCCTGCTAGAATTCTCTTCTGCTGGAACAGCAGACTCCCCTATTAGGTGCAATTTTTCTGTAGAATATAGATTGTATATAATAAAAAAATCAGCCAAGACATATGGCCCTGTCACACATGATGATATCGTTAGCAAGATCGTTGTAACTGTGACGTTACAACGATCTCTCCAGTGATCTCGTTATGTGTGACAGTTAGCAGCGATCAGGCCCCTGCTGTGAGGTCGCTGATCGCTGCTAAGTGCTCTGGGTCATTTTTTGATTGTTGGTTTCCCGCTGGTCAGCACGCATCACTGCGTGTGACAGCGAAAAACCAGCAATCAGTGACCTCATAGGGCTGGTAACCATGGTAAACACCGGGTATCTAGGCAGCGCACGCTGCCTAGATACCGGTGTTTATCATAGTTACCAGCATCCTCCCTGCTTAGAGGCTGAGCTAAGCAGGGAGGACGTTGGTAACATCGCCTTCAGCTAAGTGGAAGGCGGCTCCCAGGTCCCTGATCGCTGGGGAGATCTGCCTGTTTGACAGCTCTCCAGTGACCAGGCAACGACACTCCAGCGATCCTGACACGTCGTTATCGCTGTCAGGATCGCTGGAGCAGTCGTTGTGTGTGACAGGGCCTTAAGCCATGCCTTCAACTTCCTAAGCTCAACATCTTTATGTCTACCACACTAATTGCTTATTCCAAGATTGTCATGATGTTATCTTTCTGTATGCAGATCCTAAACTGATGATAAAACCATCCTTTGCTTGCATGTTAATAAATTAACTCTTTTACTCATTGTTGGTGAAAAATAGGTTTAGATATGATAACCAATATGACTGTGCTTAATGTAATAAATATGGCTGTGGCAGAAAAAAAAAACAGGAACATTACAATATTTCTGAAAATGGAAAAACTTTCAAAGATAATTAGTCACCCTTTTGTAATTTATCAACATATGGTAACATTTGCATAGGGTAAATGCTCTGTGAATAAACCTGAAGGTGTTACAGCAGGTAGCAGATGTGTGGTCTTGCCCTGCCCACCTCTCATATACATTATGTTGCACAGACTGTAATTATATTGTAATGCAGGATAAGGAAAGGGGAAGTGGAGAGCCGCTCTACCGCCTAATTACCCCTGGACTCTAGCACCTGGTGTAATGGCATGGCAACCATAAATCATGAAGAAAAGGAGATCCACCGGTGCAATGCTTCTCAATTCTTTATTCCATGAATATAAAAATTAAAATCATTCAGCAATCTAGCAACCGCTAGACGCGTTTCGGAAGTAACCGCTCCTTAGTCGTTAGCGACTAAGGAACGGTTACTTCCGAAACGCGTCTAGCTGCTTGCTAGATTGCTGAATGATTTTAATTTTTATATTCATGGAATAAAGAATTGAGAATCATTGCACCGGTGGATCTCCTTTTCTTTGTAATTATATTGTAACCACAGAAAGATAAGCAGAGGATGGCTGTTTCTCTTGCATTTATTGTATATGATTTCTGTCCAGGGGGGATACAGAAAGATTTAATTAAATGGTAGGATACATTAGATTGTTTGATTATTAGAGCCTTGTACTGATATACACCAGTAATAATACATCTCCACCAAAGTATTTTAAATTACCATATATACTCGAGTATAAGCTGACTTTTTCAGCACCCTTTTTTTTTGACATGTGTGCTGCTACTGTAGTATCTGATGTGTGAGTGACATATGGCATGTGTGCAGATAGTATTTGATATGTGAGTGACATGTGCAGCTAGTATCTGATGTGTGAGTTACATGTGTGCAGTTAGTATCTGATGTGTGAGTAATATGTATGTAGCAAGTGTTTGATTTGTGAGTGAAAAGTGCCTTCCTTGGCTTATACTCAAGTCAATCAGTATTTGCTGTATGGGAAGCTGGGACCGGGGGCTGGAGGAGTTGAGAGGAGGAGCAGTAGGTCACGTTCCTCCTCTCATTAGTGTAATGTAATATGCACTGCGTCTGTGGTGCCCCACAAATGCAGGTGTCACAGAGGAGTATTACACCCATAAAAGAGGTGTAAATGCTCCAGCTGCAGGTGGACCCTAGTATGGTGGGTGGGACCCATTCCTAGCACTCACACATTAGTTTAGGGGTGGGAGGTTACCCGGGAGGGAATAAATTCACCTCTAGGGGAACAAGAAGGTCTTTTGACCAAGAGTTGGAAGAGGAGATGGAGGAAGAGGAGAGGTTCTAGAGAGTCTCTAGCTAAGTGGAACGAGGCGGAAGGTCACACCGGGTCAGTTGCAAGTCGAACCGGAGGAAAGAAGAAGGGGCCTTGAGGAGGTCTGAGCCCTAGAGAGAAAGGGAGATCCTCAGAGTGGAGCGTCCATACTCCAGGGGATACTCCAGTCCACCAGAGGAATGCCGGGCCCTGGGTTCGGGCCAAAGTCCAGCTTTGCAGTCGGCAATCGGCTGCTGTGGTTTGTTCATCAGCCGCAGCACCCTGCCATCGGAGAGGTCTGCCTGCTTCCTCACCAACGAGGGAGGGGACTCCCTGTACTACCTACACGGAGCTACTGGGTATAGATCCATCCAAAGCAGGGAAGAACGGACACGGGTTTGTTAACGACGGTGCACCAAGAGTTCCACCATACCACCTGGGATCCACTTGCAGCCACCCGTTAAGCTACCTGTCCTTGTAACATCTAAAGTGCTGAACTGTCAACTGTAACTGCTGCTACTGGTTAACAGTAAAGTACCCGGGAGAAAGTGACTTTGCCTCTACCTGTGTTTCTTCTGCATGAACTAGCCGCATTACCATATACCTCCGGCGGACTCTGGCGGCGCTGGTGACACATCACCAGAAACTACAGGTGGCGTCACGACAACTGTATATATTTCCCCTGTAAATACATCCCTTTTTGAAGTGTCACCCAGGACACGGGATCAGGCGAGGCCACCACTCCCCGTGACACAGCAACGCTACCCTTGGAGCTTGATACCCGAGTACCCCAAAGCCTGGGGCTCAACACATCCTCCTGTCCATCACCGATGGAGGAAGTGGCTCATATTACATTAAACTAAGTATACTCACCCCCCGCCGCATTACTGTATATGGCCCCCATACTGCCACACACAGTAAAATAATAAATGATTAAACTCGCCCTCTGTCGCTTTCCTGCAGCGCTATCTCTTCTCCGTTCTTCCTGCTTGTGCATATAGGGCCCCCCATGGGTGGCCAAATACTGTGATGAGTGCCATATACAATGATGGGGAGCATATATCAAAATGGGGGAGCCATATATAGTACTATGATGGGAGCCATATACATTGATGAGGGACTTGTACCAGCATAGGGGGGCCATATACAGTGATGGGGGCATGTACCAGGATGAGGGGCTATATACCAAGATGGAGGACATATACAGCGATGAGGGGTTATATACAGGGATGGGGTAGCTATATAACAGGATGGGTGCTATATGCAGTAAAGAGGGTCTATATACCAGTATAGGGGGCTATTTACAGAGATGATGGGCGATAAACAGCGATGAGGGGCTATACATTGTGATGAGGGGCTATATATAGTGAAGGGGGGCTAAATACAGTGATGAGGGGGTTATATACCGTGATAAGGGGCTATATACCAGGCTGGTGGGCTGCTCCATTTCCCACCCTAGGCTTATACTTGAGTCAAATGTTTTCTCAGTTTTTGGAGGTAAAATTAGAGGCCTCGGCTTATACTTGGGTCGGCTTCTACTCGAGTATATACAGTAGATCTGTCCTGACATGTGTGTTAATAAATACTTGAATTCTCTAGAAATTGACAATTCTGGAACATATTTTTTCTGGAATTGCTCCTTTATAGCATCACTCCAGCATTTTTTTTTTATTGCAGCTCTGAAGTGATGTTTTAAATGTAATTTAATGTTTTGTACTCACCTTCCGGCAGTATCACCTTTTTCTAGCGACACTGTGGTTCATCTGTGGGGATTTGTGACCATCCAACACCTCCATTGTTTCATGGAGCATGTTGGAGGTCATACCACTATGTAAGCCACATTCTGGCCTTGTTCTGGTTCTCATAGAGATAGATTAGGAGCTTATGATGTAACTTCTGACTTTCAACCACTCAGAAGCCAGGGGCACCAGGTGGTGCCACGGGACTGGAATGGCATCAGTCAGAGGTGCAGCCACTGGAAGGTGAGTCTATGACTGGGAACTTATATTTAAAGCACCACTCCAGCTATGGAAAAAATAACATTGGCAAGGTGATTTAAATGTATAAATTAATTGACAAATGGATCCTAGATGGCATAAAAGTGGTTTGTTTATTTACAGAAGGCATAACAGAGGAATGAATCAGTGTACAACATACCGTTTTAAGTAGAGATGAGCGATGTTCAATTCGAAATGTTCGCCAATCTCATATTCGAGTTGTTTTGGACGGTGTTCGAGTAATTCGACGAATGCAAACAATTAGCTTCAAATTTGGCAGTTCAAGGTTATGTTCGATAACAGTTCTTTCTCCAAAAGGACCCTATAAAGTGGTCTGGGGGCAGAGGAACAGGCTGAAATGGGGGAATGTTTGTTTAGCCGCCGACTTTTAAACAATCATTCAGCCCGATCCATTGCCCCCCACAGCCTCCCATCCTGATCCTCCACTCCAAAGCACCAGGGAGCGGGGAGCGAAGGACCAGGATGGGGACGCCGGCGGTGGTGAGAACACTTCACTGCCGGCTTTCCTGTTCTATGCTGCGCTCCCTGATGCCCCCTCCCCGCTCCCTGGATCTGTTCCCCCCCCGGTCCTAACTTAGGATGAGGAGGAGGGAGCGATGAGGTGGCATCAGGGAGCGGGGAGCGCAGCAAAGAGCAGGAAAGCCGGCGGTGAAGTCTCACCTCCAGCTTTCCTGACGGTTATTTCAAATGATCAGATGTAGCTGAGCTAAAGAAGAAAACCTGATTGGACTACGTCGGACGGAAGAGGAATTTGTTTAATAAAGATGAAGTCTCTAAGTGTATTTTTTGTTTTATTTCCAATAAAATATTTTTTTTATATAGGGGTTAGGGCCAGCTTTGTATTATCAGCTGGCCCTAAGCCCGAAATTCATGGTGTCACGCCAATATTAGACATGACAGAATTTCTACTGAATTTTAAAAAAAAAACACAACACACAGAAGTTTCTTTTATTAGAAATAAAACAAAAAATACACTAAGAGACTCCATCTTTATTAAAAAATTTCTCTTCTGTCTGACGTAATCCAAAAACGCAATGTCAGCACTGCTACATCACTGTGCATAGACACACATGTCTATGCAGAGCGGGAGCAGGCTGACAACTGACTGTGCAGTCAGGGTTCACCCCAGGTCATAGCTCGGGTTATGACCGCGGGTTAACCCTGTCGGCACAGCCCAAACACTGCTGACGCTGGTGGAGATTGCCGAGCACTGACAGAGCAGTGAATAAACCGGAAGTAGACATGACCGCCATGAATTTCTAGTGAATTTAAAAAAAAAACACAGAGAAAAAAATATTTTATTGGAAATAAAACAAAAAATACAATTAGAGACTCCATCCTTATTAAACAAATTCCTCTTCCGTCCGACGTAGTCCAATCAGGTTTTATTCTTTAGCTCAGCTACATCTCTGATAGAGAACCTCTACCAGAGGTGTAGCTGAGCTGTGTAGCACCCGGCGTGGGAAAGTTCAAGTGAGTTCATGCTGCATGAACTCAGATGAACCTTTCCCTGACATCACCGCGGCTTCTTCAAATGAACTGCTGATCTGCATCAGCTGATCATTTGAAATAACCGTCGGGAAAGCCAGCGGTGAGACTTCACTGCCGGCTTTCCTGCTCTGTGCTGTGCTCCCCGCTTCCTGATGCCACCTCATCGCTATTCCCGCCGCCTCCCCACCTGATCGTAAATTAGGACCGGGTGGGGGGAGCAGATCCAGGGAGTGGGGAGGACGCATCAGTGAGCGGGGAGTGCAGCACAGAGCTGGAAAGCTGACGGTGAAGTCCTCTTCTCACCACCGGCTTCCCCGCCTGTGTCTTTCGCTCCCTGCTCCCGTTGCTGCGCTCCCCCCTCCCTGTAGTTGCTCCCCCCACCCGGTACCAACGATATAATGCATTTTACATTGATTTTCAATGGTGTTCGACGTGTTAGACGGTGTTCAATGAACATTCGACAAACATTCGACAAACACACAGCAAATTCGACGAATCAAATCGAATTCGAACACCGAGGTGGTGGCTCATATCTAGTTTTAAGTAAAGATTCCCATGAATTGTTCTTTAATGGGGAATACAATTATCTGATGATTCAGACACATATGGAGAACTGACAAATCATCTATATTATCTTCAACTGTAAGGGCTTGATCAGATGAGCCTATAATCTTTTAGTGTGTTGGCTGTATCCATGTAGCATACCATCATTATGCTGACCAATGCATGTCAATGTGATGATTCACTGGTCCTTGTGTAAAAAAAATCCTAGCATGGACTATATTGATACATATTTGACATCTGGATCAGATTTGCCCAATATAAGTCAAAAAAGATCACATAAGGGTTACCATCCACTTTTCACACATGTAGAGCTGTATTTAGCCTTTGATTATTAAATTTGTTGATGTAAAAATATGGATGCAATTCGAATGTAAAAAATAGTGAACAAACGGATGGTAGCATAGATGAAAAATTGATTTAGAGTATTTTCACCTGAACAAGCTCTGAAGTGTGCCACCCATTAATAAGATGCATTTTTAACAGTAACACAAAGTATCTTTAAAGTGACTACTGCAATACATGACCCAGTAGATAACCTTCTGAATAAGAGTTTGGAGTTGGTCCAGTTATCAACTAAATTAGCTATTGGAAAGTCCAGTGAGAGGGAAACCATGTCAATCTTGGCTTGTCAGCAATCTACAAACAGTGGCTTGCGGATAGGGTTGCCAACTGTCCAGAAATTCCAATAGAGTTCTTAAAAATAGGTAATTTTTTTGCCTTCTCCACCAAGAAATTTTTAAGGCATCTGTGATTTTTTTTAAAGCTTAATAAACCTATAAAGTTTATTTAACTGTAATTATTTTTTTCTCTTCAGTAAATACTGCTAATGTCTTCTGATAAGAATTATGGGCTATGATATGTATCACTTATAATGATTTAATATAGTTTTCCAATGTGTCTGTAAAAAATGTTGATTGCCTGTGATTTTTTTATAAGTTTTCCAGAAGTAAGTCAAGTAGACAATCATATTTGATGTGTGGCTGGTGGCTGTCAGACAGCTGAGAAGAGCAGGTTTCCAGTTGTGACTTTTGTGAGTAGCTCCGCAGAGAACAGATCTAAATGACATATACTGGCCTTGGTTTAGGATGATTGTCACAGTTTCCACACTGTCATTGTCTGCTATGTTACTATTGTGTGGAGGCTGTCAGTCTGTTTTGGTGTGCTGGGTTTGTGCTGCAATCATCTGTGTTTACTTTCCTTGATTAGTCCTCTACTTAAGCATGCTAGCTCCTCCACCCAGTGTCAATTGTACACCTGATGCTGCCTGTGTAGAACTGATTGCTCTGTGTTCTGTGCCTGACCAAGCCTGACTTTATTCCCTTACCTGGATTTTGACCCTTTGCTTGTGACCTGACTATTCTTGTATCCTTCTAACCCTGTAAACTGTCTTGTCTTCTGATTTTCCTGACCCCGGTTTGTGGATTGGATTTCGTCTCTTGACTATTCCTTGTTGTACTGCGTCATTTCCTGGACCTGACCTCAGATCGCTTGACCTCCGTTTACTTATCCAGTAAGTTGTACAATAATATTAATTGTCTATCGGTGATTGTAGTCTTATCTCTCCACTTCTGGGACTGTTATTACTGTAGTGACTCGCATCACAATGATATTGACAATGACATTCCCTGTCAGAGGAAGCTGGAAGCTGGATGCGATAGTGTGGTGGGAGAGCTTGATGCAAGAATACCGAATGTACCCCTTAGATCTAAGTATACTGCATCAATGTGGTTTTCAAGAGTAAGTTTTGGCTTTCATTATACCAGTAAAGGGGACAATGGGTGTCACTACTCTAGGGGGGAGGAGGAACAGAAGCTGGGAGTGGGGCTCTAAATGTGACTCGCAACCCTCTATCAGAGATGAATATGACTTTCAACGTAAGAAAAGTTGAGGACAACTCCTGTAGAGATTTGTTGGCAGCCTACAACAATACAAGGAGTATCTTGTGATCTGATGCATACCTAGCCAGTCCAGAGGGTAAAAAGAAGCTGTGCAGTGCTCCTGACTCAACATTCAGTATTAATTTTCTAAATTATTCCACAAGCTGTTAAAATCTATATCTGGAAGCCTTATAAAAACTACAGCGATTTTTCCTTTTGCACTTCGCTGAACTTTCTTATTTAATTGCATATGTGATCAATAAAAACATATTAAGTGAAAATGATTTGCTCACATCATCTGTGAAGATTCTGTTATTTTGGCTGCTTTTTACAAAAAATATGCCGGGAATGTTTGTTTATTAATTAACTTGTCAGACGTCTTCACTTCATAGATATCATTTAATGTTTTGCATTCAGACGCAAGAAAGTGTAAATTAATTTTACGGTGTGAGATCAGGCAGAGAGGATGCATTCAATTACTAAATGGTCTGGACAAGTGAATAGGCTTTCAAACAGTAATGCTTTTGATAAGCTGAGACTGGATTCCAGAAAATATTGTAGAATTGATTTGTGAATAAACAGTTTTTTAATTTAAAGAAAACAGTTGAGTTAATTAAGGAAAACTAAATAATAATAAAAGGAACTGAGACTAATGAATCAAGCTCTCACTTAATAATTAGGGCTTTATATAATCCTATAGAATTATTTTTACACAGCGCTCTCACTAAGCAGACTGTTGTTACTCATAGCTGTGAGATGTAACAGATACTTAAAAAACACAACATTATCTACTATATAATTGTCTAAGGCGTCTGTCTGAAGCCAAAATCGTGCGCCAGACAGAGGCCGCTCATTGGTGGCCGCCAGACGCGGCCATCAATGAGCGCAGACTGTGCAAATATGCACGCATATTTAAAGTTTGAATTTCACGCCAATTAGCAGCCCGGCGACAGCGGCGCATTAGCGCCAGGATACACGGGTCGGCTGATGGTGTCCGCAGCGCGCGCGAGCCAGCCAGGAGATGACCCGCATCAGCCAGTCATCTCCCGGCTGGCGAGCCGCTGACCGGAGCTCAGCTGTGGCTACCTGCGGCACAGAGGTCCGCGGCGAGCACAGTGCTTTTTTGTGACGGTACGGCGTACCGGAAAATGTGAGCTGGGGCGGGCTGGTGGAGGCAGCAGGAGGGATCGGGAGATCTCCTGCTCCCGCTCATATAATATGCATAGCCGCACTCCATCACCGTCGTGCTGATACTGCACCGCAGTGATGGGCTGGGGGAACGGCACATATTATATGGTCCTGCGCCCCCCCTGTGATGGCACATGCCCCCCTATGTTAGATATGGCCCCCATGCTGTTGCCATAGTAAAGTAATAAACTCTATACTTACCTCCTGGCTCCTCCTACAGCGCTGATCTACCGGTGTCTCTCCGGTCTCCCAGCTGCTGCTGTGATCGCATGCAGAGATGATGTCAATTTCTGCTGTGTCGATCACATGACCGCACAGAACCAGGAAGTGGAGGAGCTCTGCAGCATTATCTCTGCCCGATCACAGCTGCACGGAGGGAGACCGGGAGATCAGCGCTGGAAGAGGAGGTAAGTATAGAGTTTATTATTTTCCAATGGCAGCAGCATGGGGGCCATATCTAACAAGGGGGGCATGTGCCACACATAGGGGATGTGTGCCACGCATACAGGAAGTGTGCCACGCATAGGGGACGTGTGCCATGCATAATGGACGTGTGCCATGCATAGGGGACGTGTACCATGCATAGGGGACATGTGCCATGCATAATGGACGTGTGCCACACATAGGGGATGTGTGCCCTGCATAGGAGACGTGTGCCACGCATAGGGGATGTGTGTGATGCATAATGGACGTGTGCCATGCATAGGGGATGTGTGCCATGCATAGGGGATGTGTGCCATGCATAATGCACATGTGTCCTGCATAGGGGACGTGTGCCATGCATAGGGGACGTGTGCCATGCATAGGGGACATGTGCCATGCATAGGGGATGTGAGCCATGCATAGGGGATGTGTGCAACACATAGGGGACGTGTGCCACGCATAGGGGATGTGTGCCACACATAGGAGACGTGTGCCATGCATAGGGGATGTGTGACATGCATAGGGGACGTGTGCCATGCATAGGGGATGTGTGCCATGCATAGGGGATGTGTGCCATGCATAGGCAGGGCCGCACTGTCCAATGGTCAATATGAGCCTTTAGGCTCAGGCGGAATGGAGGCAGGTGGAGCCGCAAAGCAGAAGAGGGCGGCGCCTGAACCATGCAGCCAGCTCCCTGTGGGTCGTGCGCCAGCTGCATAAGGTAAAATCACCAGCAGTGGCTACTGACAGCACCCCCCTCCCCGCTCCTCACCCGCGGCCACCGACAGCAACCCCAACCCCCCGGTCCTCACCTAGACTCGGGCGGCAGAGAGCCTTGCTGCACCCCTGTGCATAGGGAAAATTAATCTGAAATGCGTAGCGGCAAATATGTTTTTTACAAAAAAAAGCACTGGCGATGCATCAGCGACGCGGGATTGCCGTGACAGAGACGGCAGCAATACACTCACATAGCGGGCGGGAAAGCCGACGTCACTGTCGGCTTTCCCGTCCCGCTATTTGAAATGATCAGCGATGTGAAAACGACGCACCAGCGATCCCGGCCAGGTCGTATCATTATCGGTATCGCTGGTGCGTTGTTATGTGTGACAGGGGCTCTATACTTAAAGAACCTCTGATGATGTCACAATCATGGCCTAAGCAACATCACATGGCTGTGACATCACCAGATGTCCTTAAGCTAAACGCACACAGCACCAGGAGCCACTCTGTCCTGCACTCACATCACACTCTGCCCTGCACTCACATCACACTCTACCCTGCACTAACGTCACACTCTACCCTGCACTCACATCACACTCTGCCCTGCACTCACATCACATTCTGCCCTGCACTCACGTCACACTCTGTCCTCCACTCACATCACACTTAGCCCAACACTCACGTCACACTCACCTTGCACTCACCTCACACTTAGCCCTACACTCACCTTGGTCTCCCGACCCCTCCGCTCGGTCTCCTGCCCGCTGCTCACCCACTCCACGCTCCCTCCCGGCTGCCGCTCCATGCTCCATCTGCCCGCTGCTCACCCCACCATTCTTCTTTTCGTAGTATAGACTCCAGAAATTAAAAGGCCGCGGGGGGTGGGGATGGAGCTACCAAAGATGGTGTCGTAATGGCCGTGAACAAGGGCACGCCCACCACATCAGGGCTATGCGCTTGGACACACCTACTATGATGCCCCCTGTTAACTCCGCCCCCTGAGTCCTTGGAATTGATGACTTCTATGCTGGAGGAAGAAGAAGAAGACATGTTAGGGTGAGAGGCGGCTGGACAGAAGCCTGGAGAAGGTGAGACCTGAGGTGGTCACCGCTGCACACTCACACAACCGCACCGCCATACATCTGCACTGCCGTACACCCGCACCACCACACACCCACATATTCTAGAATACCCGATGCGTTAGAATCGGGCCACAATCTAGTATGTTTATAAAAAGTAAAGAAAGCGAGGGTATCTACCAAGTAAATAAATTACATACTGCTATGGTTGTCCATTTTTTACAAGTTCTAAGGGTCAATTTACAGATAAAACAAGTAGGTGTAGGAACTATAAGGCTATGTTCACACAGGGTATCTTTCCAGCATTTTTGGGGATTTTTTGTGAAGCGCTTTTGGTATAGTTTTATTTAAATTAAGGTAGAACTAAAGTTGCAGGTTTTTTTTGCATGTAAACCAATGCGAAATGTCAAACACTGTCCACACACGTTGGTTTACATTGTTAAGTGAAAGTGAAAGTAACAGCAATTCTCCTGCATGTTGGAAAAAATGAGCATGTCATTTCTTTTCAAAATGCAGGACGGCATTTTTTGTCATAGGTTTAGTATTGTCTATGGTCTCGGGAGGAGAGGCTCGGAGGATCAGCCTGCAGTGAGAACTATGTGCATATTGCAGCAAATATGCTGTAATTCTGCAGGCCTCAAATGCAGTAAAACCTGGGGAGTAAGCGCTGGAAACTGCCTTCCAGGAAGTTTGTTGATAAACATCATTTCCCCCTAAGGCCATGTTCCCACAGGATGTTTTTGTTGCGTTTTTGCTGCAGTAAAAACGCAGCAAAAATGGGGAAATGATGTTGCGACAGTGACCTTCGGAATTAGGGTGTTTTAACATCTGCGTTAAAATGTAATTCACAACAGATCCGGAAGATGTTGCCGCATCAGCTGGATCTGCCGCATAATGGCCAACTTTCGGCATTGATACGGTAAGCCCTATTCATTCTCTATGGTGCTTGCGGTCTGGTGCGGTGAGTGCAGTATTGCCAAATCTGGCATTTGTGACGCCTGCGACATTGCAAAAAAATGCTACTAACAGCCTTTTTTTGCGCGGCTGCAAGTGCTGGATCTGCCGGATCAATGGGGCTTGCCGGATTGGTGCCGCAAGTCGGCCGTTACATGGTAGATCTGGCAGATGCCGTGACATCTGCCTGATCTGCCAGAAATTACACTTTATTGCAGATGGGAAAGGGGCCTTACAGCATATTTGGTGTGATAGACATAGTTCTCGCTGCAGGATGATCCTCCTCCCAAGTATACTGCATTCTCCCATAGAAAATACTAAGCCTATGACAAAAAATGCATTTTGAAAAGAAATGACATGCTCGTTCCTTCCAACATGCAGAACTGCTGTTACTTTCACTATCACTTCACAATGTAAACCAATGTGTGTGGGCAGAGTTTGCCATTTCACTATTGCCATTTTACATGCAAACAAAAATGCAGCTTTAGTTCTACATAAATGAACATAACACCATACCACAAATGCTTCACAAAAATGCCCAAAAATGCTTTGTGAACATAGCCTTATGTTACTTTAGTACAATCAGGGATAATATAGTTTTGAACGCAGAATGTTTTGCTATGCCCAAAACACTGTCTTGTACAGTACAAGTACAGTGGATGGGATTTATAAAAATCCCATGCCCATTGTTCTTTTTTTGTCACACATGAGTTACTAGCTGCACACATGTCACTCACAAATCAGACACTTGCTGCATACATGTCACTCACACATCAGATACTATCTGCACACATGTCACTTACATATCAGATACTAGCTGCACACATGTCACTCACACTTCAAGTACTAGCTGCACACATGGCACACACATATCAGATACCAGATGCACACATGTCACTCACATCAGATTCTAACTGCTAACATGTCACTCACACATCAGATACTAGCGGCACACATGTCACTCACATATCAGATACCAGGTGCACACATGTTACTCACATCAGATTCTATCTGCTAACATGTCACTCACACATCAGATACTAGCCGCACACTTGTCATTCACACATCAGATACTAGCTGCACACATGTCACTCACACATCAGATACTAGCTTCACACATGTCACTCACACATCAGATACTAGCTGTACACTAGAGATGAGCCACCACCCTAGTGTTCATGTTCGATTTGATTCGTCGAATCGGCGATGTGTTCAACAAATGTTCGTCGAATGCTCGTCGAACACCCCGGAACACTAAATAAACAGCTATGTGGGGCTGTTTCTCTTCCGCAATGCATATACATACTGTAAATTGCGGAAGTGAAATTAAGTAAAATAAAGTGTTAAAAAAAAATAATTATACTCACCTGTCCGGCGGTCCACCGATGGCTCCGGCAAGGTCCTGTTGCTGATAGGACCTGTGGTGACGTCAGTTATCGCGGGAACTCCAGTAATGTGACCGGAGTTCCCGCGATAACTGACGTCACCACAGGTCCTATCAGCAAGAGGACCTTGCCGGAATGGTTAAAATAGACATCTACTCGCTACTATTTCCTGAGTTCAAACCGGATTCTCCCGGATTGTCCCAGTCCGGTGCAATCTGGCACCATAGAATCCCATGTTATGGGGTGCCGGATTGCAGCAGACCGATACAATCCTGGAGAATCCAGTTTGAACTCAGGGGCAATCCAGGAGAATCCGGTTTGATCAGGTTTTGTCTGTCGGACGCCTTCCCACCGGGATTTTCAATTGAAGTAGCGCAGTGCTGTGAGGTTCATGTGAGTTCATGCTTGCCTGCATGAACTCACATGAACTTTCCCAAGCCCGGGTGCACAGCTCTGCTACATTTCTGGTGGAGGTTCCCTACCAGAGACGTAACAGAACTAAAGAAGAACCCTGGATTGGACTACGTCAGACGAAGAGCATTTTTTTAAAATAAAGATGGAGTCCCTAAGAGTCTTTTTGTTTTTTTTTCAAATAAAAATAATTTTACTTGGTGTTGTGTTTTTATTTAAACAATTTAATAGAAATTCATGGGGGGCATGTCTAATATTGGCATGACCCCATAAATTTCGTGCTTAGGGCCAGCTGATAATACAAAGCTGGCCCTAACCCCTTTATTACCCAGTGAGTCACCGCACCACGGCCCTGGAAGAGTTGGGTTCAGCGCCAGAACATGGCGCTTCAATGAACGCGCCATCTTCTGGGGTGGGTCGGGCTACCATTCGCAGCGGGGGGTGCCCAGAAGGCTCTGGTCTCCGTGCGCTGCGGATTCCAGCCCCCAGCTGCCTAGCTGTACCTGGCTGGACATAGAAATAGCTTGGAGCCCCACACATTTTTTTTAATTAGTTCATGAAATTCATGAAATAAAAAAAAAAAAAAGGGGCTCCCCTATATTGTTTTGTCCGGCCAGGTACAAATAGGCACCTGGGGGTTGGTGGCAGCCCGTCGCTGCCTGCTGTATTCGGCTGGATACAAAAATACGTCGAAGCCCACGTCAAATTTTTTTCACTCACACATCATATACTATCTGCACACATGTCACTGACACATCAGATACTATCTGCACACATGTCACTCACACATCAGATACTATCTGCACACATGTCACTGACACATCAGATACTAGCTGCACACATGTCACACACACATCAGATACTAACTACTCACATATCACTCGCATATCAGATACTAGCTAAATACATGTCACTCACATGTTACTTAACCATTAGGAAAATAGCCGACCACATACCGTATACATTAAGTAGCAATTAATTGATTCATTATTGATTGACTCTTCTCAGTATTCTACTGCATGCGGTATCTCATATAGTATCATCTCTATAAATAACAGAAGTTTTTAAATCCATTTCACAATACTTTCTGGAATTCAGTCTCAGCTTATAAGAAAACATTACTGTTTGAGTAACTATTCACTTGTCCGAAACATTTAGTGATTAAATACATCCTCTCTGCCTGATCGCACAACATTAAATTAATTTACACATTCATCCATGAGAATGCAGAACATTAAATGAAATCTTTGAAGTTGAGACATCTGACAATTTAATTAATAAACAAACTTTGACAGCATGTTTTCTTTTAATAAACAGATAAAATAGCACATTACTGATATAAATACATCATTTTTACTTGTTATATGATTGGCAAACATCTCACTGCTCCTGCAATACTGGTGACCAAAGACTTTATGCTTGTGTTTTTCATTATCATATAATACATGATTGATTATGTGATGTCTGTTAAATAATAAAAACCTTTATTTGTATTCTGGATAAATAGGATTGCTAAGAATTCTTCTCAAGTGTATATTCACAGATCTGGATATATCTGCATTGAACATCGCCATTTGACTTTAGTGTTTGATGTGCTTCGTGTATCTAGTGTCTTAAGTTGTGTATTTTACATGTCTCTCATGAGAATATGATATGTGAAGTATATTTAAAGGGATCCTGACCACGAAACATGAGCCCCCAGCCTCTTTATACCTGTCCCTGCACCATGCTAATACGTTTGTAGGCATCCCTTTGTGTCTGTACAGCAATATTGCAAGCTTTATAAAAGATGTTTTAATACCTTCTGATCTGCGGCTTCTCATCATTTGAGAAGCCGCAAAAGGCGTTCCTTTCTGATTCTCCCCGCCGCCTGCTTTGGTAATTATTCAGCTTGGATTGTGTGCCTCTCGACTCTTCCTCCAGACTCTGGGACCTTGATTTCCAATGATCTTTTGCAGCTTACCCTTCTGGTGGAGTCTGTCAATGACTGCCTTCTGAACACCTGTCAGGTCAGCAGTCTTTCCCGTGATAATGTAGCCTACTGAACTAGTCTATTTTAAATGTTTAGTTAGGCTTCACAGGTGTTTTGTGTTGATTATTCAGCTTTTCAAGATCATGACCTTTGTGTTTTCATTGGCTGCAAGCCAATATTTTCATCAACATTAACAGGAAAAAAACTGGAAATAGATCATTCTGTTTGTAATTATTCTATAACTAGCTGTGAGCCCGATGCGATTGCATCGGGATTCTAGAATCTGTGTATAGGGCATTGCTCGGGCTGCTGCAACGACTCCCAACGCCCCCTTGGCAGGCATTGCGAGTGAGTCGCGTGGGCGATGCGCGCCCACGAACAAAGCCACGGAGGTAGCGGCGTGTGCGAGGGAAGTCACTACGGCAATTATATAATAGATTATCAGTATTGCATCGGGATTCTAGAATCTGTGTATAGGGCATTGCTCGGGCTGCTGCAACGACTCCCAACGCCCCCTTCGCGGGCATTGCGAGTGAGTCGTGTGGGCGATGCGCGTCCACAAACAAAGCCACGGAGGTAGCGGCGTGTGCGAGGGAAGTCGCTACAGCAATTATATAATAGATTATCAGTATGTAATATATAATTTCCCTAACGCACTTCCGTAAGTTTCGGCGCTGTTTCCGTCGTTGTGGGCGCAGCGCCCACGCGACCTGTGAAGCATTGCCGGCGCCACTGATTCGCAAAGCCTCACTCGCAATGGCCACCAAGCGGCCGTTGCGAGTCCTTGCAGAATAGGCGCGACTCACTAATTTATACATAATCACATACATAATACTGATAATTCCTATATAATCACATATATATATATATATAGATGGTGGGCCGATTCGAAAGAATCGGGTAGTCTAGAATCCATATATAGTATATTTACTAATAGTTAGGGGAGTGGGGTGAAATGAATTGTGTGTATACAGGTGGCTCAGTGGTTAGCAGTGAGTGGGGTGGCTCAGTGGTTAGCAGTGAGTGCGGTGGCTCAGTGGTTAGCAGTGAGTGCGGTGGCTCAGTGGTTAGCAGTGAGTGCGGTAAGATTGGTGAGCACAGTGGCGTGGGCAGAGTGCTGAGTGCAGCGCTGTGGGCAGAGTGGTCAGCACACACATACATACATACACACACACATACACACACACAGACACTTCGCTATAGTTAGCACCGACCCTACGTCTTGCCTGCCGGCTGGATCCTGAATTGACATGTCGGCGCCCGCGGACGACTGGATCGAATATGGGGTCCGTGAAGTTTGGCAAGACTTATTGGATGCGATATTTGATCGAGTAGTTCGGGGGCGGCGATATGTCGGTGATGCAGGGCTGGTGGTAAGTATAGAGGAGTATGTGTGTGTGTGTGTGTGTATGTGTGCGGAGAAAGTGAGTGAAGTGCGGAGAAAGTGAGGTGTGGTGATGTGGCCCCTGGCCGGGTGCATCACACGGGTTATCAATGCAGGTCTGTGTTCACATGGGCCGGTTTTCCTGATTGTGTGTGGTGTGTGAAACCTGTCCGATGTACAGGGGGTTAACAGCTGAAGGGTTTTCATGAGCTGAGTAAAACAGCTGAGTGTGAGTGCTGAAGATCTGATACATTCATGAGCCTAATGAGCGGCTGAACCTGTGGGGATGAGTGCTTTGCTGTGCGGAGAAAGTGAGGTGTGGTGATGTGGCCCCTGGCTGGGTGCTTCACACGGGTTATCAATGCAGGTCTGTGTTCACATGGGCGGGTTTTCCTGATTGTGTGTGGTGTGTGAAACCTGTCCGATGTACAGGGGGTTAACAGCTGAAGGGTTTTCATGAGCTGAGTAAAACAGCTGAGTGTGAGTGCTGAAGATCCGATACATTCATGAGCCTAATGAGCGGCTGAACCTGTGGGGATGAGTGCTTTGCTGTGCGGAGAAAGTGAGGTGTGGTGATGTGGCCCCTGGCCGGGTGCATCACACGGGTTATCAATGCAGGTCTGTGTTCACATGGGCCGGTTTTCCTGATTGTGTGTGAAACCTGTCCGATGTACAGGGGGTTAACAGCTGAAGGGTTTTCATGAGCTGAGTAAAACAGCTGAGTGTGAGTGCTGAAGATCCGATACATTCATGAGCCTAATGAGCGGCTGAACCTGTGGGGATGATTGCTTTGCTGGGCTAAACCTGAATGGTGCACAGGGGGTTAATCACATCTCAGGTCTGTGTGTGAGTGAAGATGTGCTGATTGACTCACTGGGTTGCAGCTGGGAGTGAGCAGGCTGGATAGGAACCTGTCAGGTGTCTGAGTGAGGAGAGGACGGACAGAGTCCTGGAGAAAGTTCCGAGCTACGCGAACAAAGCTACAGGAAGTAGCGCCGGTCAGACGGAAGTCAGCTACGGCAATTATATAATAGATATATGCATTTCACTTTTTGTATTACTGAAATAAATAATCTTTTTGATGATATTCTTATTTATTGAGATGCACCTGTATTTTTGGCCTACTAACCTGTGAATCATTAGCAATCTCTTATACCTTTAATCAGAACGAACCCGGTATTCTCCAAGCACATGTATAGTAATTTGAAAATATGGATGTTAATGTAGATTGTGTTTTGACACCTCAACTTTTTTTCTGCCTTTTGCTGAAATCACACATTACATTTTAAAGATTAAAAGTTTTACTATATTATATTTGTTGCTTGCTTTTTATCTTTTATTTTTCTTGTAATAGTCACATCCCACAGCTAAGCCTTATGTGTTACCCTCCAGCCCATACTTTAAGTATTTTTCACCTTCCTCAACCAGAAAAGCTCCTGGTTTATAGAAGATCTTACACCAAAGATGTCATGTTTACTTGGACACTTGAATTATTACAGAGTGACATAAAAAGATTGTTTGTTTTTATTTATTTTTATTTTGCATCTCTAATTAGCAATACTAGCAATCAAAGTATTTTACACCTAATGACTTAACTGTAGACCAAGTGGGTGTTATTAAATACTTTCAGATACTTTTCTCCCAGAATTAGTTGCTTTTTGGTAACGCCCGACTTGACCTAACAAATGTTGACTCATTGACTCAGAAAATAAGTGTTATTTTTCTCTGCAGCCACAATTAAATTGTGTGAAAGATTTGGTGCAATGCTAATAAAATCCTGTGTCACAAAATATGCATTGGAATCCACCATGCAAAAGCCTTGCAATAACACTATTCTTACTAAATAGAAATGTATGGAATAGCGCAGCTTGTTCTGCTATTCCATACAGGGAAGCAAAAAATTGAATCCTGCCAACTCAACTCCTACCTGGTCACTATCTGATGATGATCGCTTCATTTCAGGTAATGATGACATGTGTTCAGGCTTGGTGGAAAATACCAAACGAGCATTATTTCTCTTAGGCTGAAAGCACACTGTCATGCATCAAACACGGAGCGTGTTTGATGCACAACAGTGATGCGAGTGATATGCGTGTTTTTGGGTGTGTGTGGTGCGAGTGTGGTTCGAGTGTGGTGTGTGTGGTGAGTGTGCCTGCCTGTATTCATGTGAGTGTGCTGCAAGTGTGAGTGCGTGTGTTGTGCATGTGAGTGTGATGCTGTCTGTGGTCCTGAAGGACCGCGGACAGAATTTGCGGTGAATTTTAACTCGCCGGCTATCAAAGCCGGCAAGTTAGAATTTACCACTTTGCCAGGACAGTAGTCAATAATGTTCCAGCACTGTCACAGCAGTGCTGAAACATTAATGTTTCAAAAACTCAGTTGCAAATCTAAATAATAAAGTGCTGTGTGTTAATAAACATTTTAACCCCCTCTGCAGGCTCTGTGCTATATGTCGACACAGAGCCTGCAGATGTGGTTAATAAAAACCAGTGTTATAAGGGTTAAAATGCAGTTAGTGTGCTGCCATCATGTGTACACAGAGTGTGTACACTCTGTGTAGACATAGTGACAACACATCCTGGCAGTGCAGGGGTTAATACCTTTATTTTTCTGTTACCGGCAATAGTTGGGTCATTTTATATTACTGACAAGTGTGGCACCCCACGTAGTCAGGCGTCACAGAGGGGTATTGCACCCGTAAAAGAGGTGTAGTTGCCCCAGCTGCAAGTGGACCCTAGGTTGGTGGGTGGGACCCATTCCCAACACTCCCACATTAGCTGAGCGGTGGGAGGTTACCCGGGAGGGGATATATTCACCTCTAGGGGGATAAAGGAGGTCTTCAGCAGAATGGCCAGCTAGGAGAAAGAGTAGTCTCTCTCTAGTCAGTGAGAGAGGGAACAGTCGGAGACGGAGGAAAGTTGGAAAGAGTGTGGAACGAGGCAGAAGGTTTACCCGGACAGTTTCAAGCTGATCTGGAGGAAAGGAGAAGGGGTCTTGAGGAGATCCTGAAAGAGGGCGCCTGATGAGCGGAGTTGAGGCCCTAGAGAAAAAGGGAGATCCCCAGAGTGGAGCGACCATACTCCAGGATAATCTCCAGTCCACCACGGGAACACCGGGCCCAAGGATCCGGCCAAAGTCCATCTTTGCAGTCGGCAACCGGCTGCTGTGGTCCGTATATTGCCACAGCACGCTGCCAGATGGAGCGGTCTGCCTGCTTCCTCACCCGAGGGAGAGGACCCCCAATACTACCTACACAGAGTCATTAGGTATAGGCCCATCCTAGGGGAAGAAAGGACACGGGTTCATCAACTAAAGTACACCACGGGTTCCGCCATACCACCTGGGATCCACTTGCAGCCACCCGTAGATCTACCTGTTATTTTAACATCTGATGCTGGACTGTGAACTCTGTATAATGCTGATACAAGTTGACAGTAAAGTATCCGGGAGAAAGTGACTTTGCCTGTGTGTGAGTTTCTACATCTACCTGTTCCTTTGCAGGAACGCTGCCCCAGAGGAATAACTCCACCTGTAGGGAGCTTTGCCAACTCACTACCATCTATCTCCGGTGGACTGTGGCGGTGCTGGTGACCCATCACCAGGTACTACAGGTGGCGTCACATGACAAACTCAGCGCTAAGCAGAGAGGACGCTGGTAACCATGATAAACAGCAGGTATCTAGGCAGCACCCGCTGCCTAGATACCTGCTGTTTATGATAGTTACCAGTGTCCTCCTGCTTCCAGCGATGTGGAGGTCTCTGGTCCCTGGTCACTGAGGAGATTTGCCTGTTTGACATCTCCCTTAGACCCTCACATGATCAGAATTGACCTTACTAAATGTTTTCTGCATATATTTGGTTAATGAATTCCACACCTTATGTATCTTAGATAACAAAACCTCTGCGGAATCCTAATAGTTTGCTCAGTAATGTATATGTGAATTGTCCATGCTGTCTCCAACACTTTCAAGATTTGTGTCTTTCAATATGAAGAATTAATTTTGCTTTGAATATATAACAAATGTTCCAATCTTAAGGACAATATAAAACACAATGCATGTGTTAGACATGTAAATCATATACCAGGAAAGCATTTGTAGACTGTCAGCATGTCAACCATTAGTGCAAAGCTGCTTGTCAGAATTCTTCATTGATTATTCAGTATGGAATGTCATAATAATTCAAAACAGGCTGATAGATTGCAGGACTCAATGCTGCTATTATCTTTCTGCTATGAACAACATCAACATCTTAAAGGGAACTTATCAGATTCCTGCTGCCTGAACCACGTGTTATTACAGCCACATATGTTGTACTATGTAACGCAACATTTCAAACAAGACATATTTTGAAAAACCGTCCAGAGACTCTGCACTCGTGTGAGGTAGGTCCAAAACAGCTTCTCCATAGTCCTCATAACAGACAGATCTTTACTTATGTGTGTGTATAGGGAAAGACCTGTCTATCATGGGGAAAGGGGCAGATAAAAGCTGCTGAGTACCTGTCCTGGACTAGTCATCCGAGACGCCTAAGTATGTTTTCTCTGAAACACAGCAGCAATAATGCTTTCAGTTTCTGATTTATGCTGCATGTGGTTTAGACAGCATGAATCAGCTGAAAGGTTCTGATTAAAGGCTTGATTGATTACTTTAATACACTTTTCTTACAGAATATAACCAATAAAATTCTATCTATAAATCAAGAAAGAAAGAATCAGCAAAACCCTAATGGGAACAAATTGGGCGCAATACTTCCTGTATCTGCAGTGCTCAACTGCCACATGTAATAATCAAAAAAACAGGCTACACTCCATGTTGAAGGTGAAGTGGACAAATTTAATCCAGCCTCTTGTGATGCAACGTTTCGACCCTCAGGCCTTTCTCAAGCAAGCATGATGCTTGAGGAAGACCTGAGGGTCGAAACGTTGCATCACAAGAGGCTGGATTAAACTTGTCCAGTTCACCTTCAACATGGAGTGTAGCCTGTTTTTTTTTATTTCTATCTATCTATCTATCTATCTATCTATCTATCTATCTATCTATCTATCTATCTATTTATCTATCTATCTATCTAGGTATGGGCCTAACAGAAACACTAGTATGATAGGCGTGAAACAATGAAAGGCAATAATTATATGGAAAGGTAAGTTATCCAATGCTTTATAAATTAATCACTCACCAATATTAATATAGTGTACCATGCAATTTTGAATTGTTCACGCAACAGGATAGTTACTATTTAATTTGAACCGATGGCTCCAAACACTCATAGCCAAATAGCCACCTCAATCAAGATGATGGCTGCCTCTAACACTACAAAAATAGTTGAGGAAGGTTTTTTATTTAAATAACACATTGCAAAAATCACAAAAATCATACAAAATACAGTTTTTTTCCCAAACTAAGCCCTTCCCCAAAAAAAAGCCCTGGTTCCCACCTCCTTGCTGCTACTACGGTATGATGTTTGCTTGGTTGCCATTCCTGAGTTCCGTCTCCCGAATGTTGCCTCCTGGGTTCCACCTCCCGGTCTGTGCCATGGGTTGGTTTTGGGTGCCACTCCAGGATCACACCTCCTTCCTTTTGAGTGCTGCCTCTTGGATCCTGCGTTCTATCCGGCCCTGCTCGCTACTGCAGCAGCAGCCACGTGTTACATCACAACCACTGTTCCCCAGTTCCGCTGTAGACTCCCGACTCATGCCCACTCCTGGCTGCATAGAGAAGAAGACTGCCACATAAAGTGTTTTGAGAATGCCAGTAAGTGTTATCATAAGAGATACTTACACTGAACCAACAATTGTGAATGCTAGTTAGGGTTAAGGTTACTAACACTAAAGCTGGCCATACAGTTTTAAGCTGAAGCTGGCCATACACCTTCAAAATAAATGTGTAATTGTTGTTCATGGAAAAAAATAAGCCCTCCCGCTAAAATAAGCCCTAGCCCCTTTTATGGAGATGAAAATAATATAAGAACCAGTCTTACTTTTGAATAAATACTGTTTACAAAAAAAATAAAGGAAAATAAGAAAAAAGACACCTAGCCTTGAGTGGATTTATCCCTTTCATATGGGTCCCTGTCTGGTACACAGTATCTGATGCAAGGGCATAATCCTACACTACATAAATTGTAGTATCATATCAAGTGATAGTTCACCTTAACTGCAATGATAAAGTGATTGTGCCATTCAAAAAATATAGTTGATCTGATATGCCTAATGTAATTAAATCGCAGCCCATGAAGGCTTACCCAGGGAACTATCCCCCCAGAAAACATCCACACAAGTCAGGACAGCCAACTCCTAGAGGTACCACATGTGTATGGCTATCTTTGTTTTTGAACTTCCATGATCTCAACCAGGTGGCAGATACCACAAGACACCTTGTAAAGTCTTATGGAGTATATACTTTGATTGGTCATAGTTTGGGGGGCATACAAAGTAGATAGTTGTAATGTTATCACTGATTAGCATGTACTGATTTTCCCTTAAGGGTATGTGCTCACGGTCCGAAGGAGCTGCGTGTTGAACGCAGCTCCTCCGGACCTGAGTGAAGCCGCGGGTGGCCGCAGGGAGACCGCAGCCGCCCTGTACTCACCATGTGCGGTGGGTGCAGGGCGGCTTCTCCCTGCAGTCACCTAATGGCAGTCGCTTCCGACTCCGCAGCATGAAATAAACATGCTGTGGAGGACCGGACTGCCGGCAACCCTCACCGTAGCTCCAAACATGCTGCGGGTGAGTTAAGCATAGTGAGGATGGGATTTCTTACAATCCCATCGACTATGCTTATACTGTACTGTGCAGCGTTTTGTACGCAGCGGCAAGACGCTGCGTCCAAAACGCTGCGTATACTGACCGTGAGCACGCACCCTAATACATTTCTGTAATATTATCTTAAATACTGTATGCCAGATATTCACATACCGTAAACAGAGTTTGAATTTCGTTATATTTAAAGAAGTAATAACTTTACTGCTTTGTCCACTGTCGATTGCCCAAAATAAATTCTCTGACCAAGAAAATCCATTTCTTTCACTTGTCTAATTGCCCATTACTATTATATTCTTTTTCTGTGACTCCTGTGGAATATGATCCTTTTGACTCCAGAGGACAAATTAGAATTTTTCTTCTGGAAACGACTTTCTTCTTTTCTTTATACCTTTATGTTACTAAACTAAACAACATTTCAGGATGTCATACACTTACTCAATCATCCTAACTGTTGTGTGCAGATCAAACAGCCATTTTTTAGGAAATATATAATTGCTGTCAGCTGAGATTTTGCTACATGTTTATAGCTGTGAAAGCACTTAGAAGTACTGATGGCTGAAAGATGGATAAACTTTTAAAAAGTCTAGAAACATTCCCTGCAATAGTTTCGATGGTTACAGGTAGTGGTTAGTATGAAAGGAGGGGGTCAACATTTTGGATGTTGCAGTTTGTTTAGATGGTTGAATAGCTGGAAAATCATTAAATCGTACAGCGCAAAAAATATAAATAATCCATGTTACTGTACCCAGGAGCATAATGTAAAAGATGCATGCAAAGAGGTTTCTCCTTATCATCACTGCCCGTACTCACAGCTCGTATAATATCCTGAACTAGGCCGCGAAGGAAAATAAACATAATTCCACATCACCAACTGTTGGTATGAATGACTCTAGATTATACATCAGAGGACGATGACATTATGATAGCAGAAAGTGTAGGAGAAAAGTAGTGCTGAAATGATTGAATCCTTGAAGTAGCAGTAGTGGAATATTTTGAAGATTTTTACATGTCTTTTTCAAATATAAGCTCACTCTGAATAACATGAAATTCTAATCTTCTAAGACAGTTTACAATGATCACTTAAAGGTAACCTGAAAACTGATTTATGCTGCCCATACCATTAGCAGCAGGATCGGACTGTGGCGACATTCAGCCCTGGCATTTCAGAGCATGAGAAATATGTTTCTCAGTATGTTGTGGATTGCATGATGTATATGACACATTTACAGAGTGCAAACTGTTCTAAAAGCAAAATGACACTATGTGCAATTTAATGGAATGGAGAAAAAGTTTCAGCTCACCCTTTTCATGTCTGGTATCCGCTTTCAATAGTTCCAATTCCGGCGCACAAAAATGCCTTGGTCTGTGCGGCATTGAAGCAGGTATAGGAAAAAGAGAGAAATCCAGGAGCTCTGTTTATTTCATCCAAGTAAGATCCATGGCAGAATGTCATGGTCCCAGGGCAATACTGGAATGCAACCCTATGCGTTTCAGCTAAAGGAAGCCATAGTAATCCATGACTAAGGCTTCTTATAGCTGAAACACATAGGATTGCATACCAATATTTGCTATGGGGCCACAACATTCTGCCATGTATCTTACTTGGATGAAATAAACTGAATGTTTTAATTGTACCCCTGCTATCCGAGCTGCTGGATTTCTCTATTTTTCATATGTGGAAATGTAAATTACTCTTAATGGGAGGCAGCACAATATTGGTATGAAAAAACTCCCTAATTTTTATAACATTCAATCAAACAATAATCTCACATAAGCTGCCACCCCCCCCTCCGTCACACACACACTCACCTACCTATATGGGTGTTTCTATTACAGTTATGGCCCTGTCTGGCATTAGAGGAAATTAAAATGTACTTTAAATTACCGTATATACTCGTGTATAAGCCGACCCGTGTATAAGCCGACCCCCCTACTTTTGCCCCCAAAACTTGGGAAAACCTATTGACTCGTGTATAAGCCGAGGGTGGACCCCAGCACAGGTATACAGCCCCCAGCAGTGTGGTATACAGGCCTCCCCAGTGGTAATATACAGCAGCCTCCCCAGTGGTAGTATACAGCAGCCTCCCCAGTGGTATATACAGCATCCCTAACGGTATAAACAGCAGACCCCAGAGGTATACAGCAGGCCCCAGAGGCATATACAGCAGACCCCAGAGGCATATACAACAGGCCCCAGAGGTATACAGCAGGCCCCAGGGTATATACAGCAGGCCCCAGAGGTATACAGCAGGCCCCAGGGTATATACAGCAGGCCCAGAGGTATACAGCAGGCCCCAGAGGTATACAGCAGGCCCCAGAGGTATACAGCAGGCCCCAGGGTATATACAACAGGCCCCAGGGTATATACAACAGGCCCCAGGGTATATACAGCAGGCCCCAGGGTATATACAGCAGGCCCCAGAGGTATACAGCAGGCCCCAGGGTATATACAGCAGGCCCCAGGGTATATACAGCAGGCCCCAGAGGTATACAGCAGGCCCCAGGGTATACAGCAGGCCCCAGGGTATACAGCAGGCCCCAGAGGTATACAGCAGGCCCCAGAGGTAAAACAGCAGGCCAGCCCAGGGTATACAGCAGGCCCCAGAGGTATACAGCAGGCCCCAGGGTATCAACCAGCAGGCCCCTCAGGGTATATAGCCCAGCACGGCCCCAGAGGTATACAGCAGGCCCCAGGGGTATACAGCAGGGCCCCAGGGGTATACAGCAGGCCCCAGAGGTATACAGCAGGCCCCAGAGGTATACAGCACGCCCCAGGGTATATACAGCCCCCCAGTGTATACAGCAGGCCCCAGGGTATATACAGCTGGCCCCAGGGTATATACAGCCCCCCAGTGTATACAGCAGGCCCCAAGGGTATATACAGCAGGCCCCAGAGGTATACAGCAGGCCCCAGGGGTATACAGCAGGCCCCAGAGGTATACAGCAGGCCCCAGAGGTATACAGCAGGCCCCAGGGTATATACAGCCCCCAGTGTATACAGCAGGCCCCAGGGTATATACAGCCCCCCAGTGTATACAGCAGGCCCCAGGGTATATATACAGCCCCCCAGTGTATACAGCAGCCCCCCAATGGCACTAGCCCCCCCATCATTGTAAGAGCCCCCACACTTTGCAGAGCCCCCCCCGCTGCTTTATCTTACCATCCGGGGTCTTCTTCACCGCGGGTCCTCCAGTCCTTCCTCGCACGCTGTGTTCCCGGTCTCATGTGACCCGGCAGTCGCAGTGGAATGACGTCATCGCGCCGGGTCACGTGAGACCTGAACACAGCGCGCAGGACCCGCGGCGAAGACCCCGGATGGTAAGATAAAGCAGCGGGGGAGCTCTGCAAAGAGTGGGGGGCTCTTACAATGATGGGGGGGGCTAGTGCCATTGGGGGGCTGCTGTATACACTGGGGGGCTGTATGCACGGCTCCCCTGCCGCTGTGATGGGCGGGGGGAGCCGTGCATATCTAATGAGCGGCCCACGTGACGGGCCGCTCACTCATCAGCCCCCCCCCCGCCTCCTCCAGCCTCCCCAGCACCCGGACACAGCCCCCACCACATATATTACCGTATTGACCCGTGTATAAGCCGAGGGGGTGACTTTTCAGCCCAATTTTTGGGCTGAAAAACTCGGCTTATACACGAGTATATACGGTACATGTAATTACACCATTTCTGTTAAGTGTCTTTTTTCCTGAGCAATAGGTAATACTGCCCTGTGGGATATAAATTTTCATCAATTTATTAGTACAGCTTAAGAGGTTCCAGGTTCATTAAAAATATTGCATTGGATATGGTATTGGTACTATCATTTGCTTTGTCAGCATTTCAAGCCAAGCAGGGGCACATTCCATGCTGAGGATCTTGACAGCCAATCTATGGGAATTGGTAAACCTGTACTTAATACTGCTTTATTGCAGACAAAATAATGATTTTTTGCACTGCTCACCTTGAAATAAATGATACACTTAACACCCACCCCAACATACACGCATACAAAAAATATAAAATGCATTATATGGGAGGGAAAGGGGATTTCTATATTCATATATGACTCCAGAGGAGAGAAGAGTTGGCCAGTGTGGTTTTTGTGTGCTGTGACTGTTGGCTGCTTACAACTTTTCAAGTCCTGACTTGTCAGTTGGCTGCTCAATGATGGGCAGTCTGTATGTTCTGCTCCCCAGGCTATCTGCTCATTAAATAGTATTTAGAAATCCAAACCAGGGTTTAGTGCTTGTATGATCCGCGCTGCCGTCAGGATGAAAGACACAGGAGACAAGGCTCCTTCAAAGATGCTCCTTTATTTCCGACATGTTTCGGTGCCATCCCAGCACCTTCCTCAGGAGTACCCGAGGGTATCCCTGATGAAGATGCTTGGATGGCACCGAAACCCATCAGGGAAGGAGCTGTGTCAAATTGGAGGAATAAAGCTACGTTTCCAGATACTCCAGTGTCCTGGTGTTTGCTTGGCAGCAGCATGGATCGTGCGACACATCGTCCAACAGAGCATTTGTTGCACCGCGGTGACCCGTGGATGTGTGGATCCTGCAGCAGCTGACCCCTCGCGCTCATGCTAGGTTGTGGGTATACACAACCGGACCAGGTGAGCAGATTCTAAAATATCATCTGCATTACCCTTTTCATATAAAGATAAGACCCTATTGCACAATTTTCTCACATTCCTAGTGTCGCGATCTTGGACTTTGTCTCTATTGTGGTCACACTGGGCATTTCCTGAAGGACAGTTTCAGGGGAGTTAGCCAATATGTCATTGGCCAGCAGAAAAGTGCTTCTCACTCTCAGCAACTTATATATTAAAATGTGCATTTAAACAGGGCAAGTTTAGCCGGACGGTGCTCATCACATAATGCGTAAGGGAGAAAACCTGTTGGATGCTATTGCTGTACTCATTAAATAATTTTTCTAACTTGTATTATTAGCTTTATATCACATTTTGATATATAAGATAATGAGAGTGAGAAGCACTTTTCTGCTGGCCAATGGCATATTGGCTTACTCCCTTGATAAGTGGCTGAAGCCATCAAAACGCATTGGGAGAATATTATGGTTGATACCTCCGTACTGAATAATAGATGTCGCTGCTATGACTGAAAGCACCACTTGTATTGTGAAGATTCACAGTTTGGGCAAGAGGCCTGGAACATCCATTAGATGGGTGAGATAGTCCAATTTATGTACCGTATATCAGTGCATCTTTTGCATTTGGTGGTGGTTGGAATGGCTACTTACTTGTGGTATATTTATAGTTCTTTTTTATGGTACTAAAATTCTTCTGGGGATGCTTAGTCTCTGTCAGTTTGAGCTTTGTGGCAGATTCTCAGTTATTCCATAAACTGTATGCTTTTTTTTTAATTTTATCGGATATTTTGTATGACTCCTACTCACTTTTAATTTATCCACTACTAAATGTTATATTTTAGGCTTTCTGTATTAGTTTGTTAGTCACCCTTTGCTGTGTTTGATTTATTGCCAATATTGTGATACCCAGTTGCTGTGTCTCTAAACACAGCCACTGGAAACCTTGATTATAGAGCTGTACTGAGCCCTAGATATCTAATGGTTGGTCTGATGTAGTGTACTGTATTTTATCCACTAGGTCTTGCACTAACACTGAGGTGGTTGCTGAATGCTTTTCATTTCTTGAACTTCACAGTGATGTCTGTAATAGTGTGTATAAAATATCCTATTGTGGTTATATTAAAGTGACACTAAGGGTACCTTTACACGTCACAACATTGCATGCAATTTCACTTGCAACTTACTGGTTGCAGCGAAATCATGGACACATTGTTCTATTTTGTTGCTGTGTACAAATATGTGTCCATGATTTCACTGCAACCAGTAAGTTGCAAGTGAAATTGCATGCAATGTTGCGACGTGTAAAGGTACCCTAAAGGTAGTGTCACACCAGGCGATGTCGCCCGCGACATCGCCGAATAGTGACGTAACAGCGATGTCACGGGCGATATTGCAAGTGCGTCGCGCTGTGTGACAGCGCGACGCAACTGCAAATTATCGCTGGTCGCAAGTTGACAGGTTTATGAACATGTTCATAAACCTGTCAACCTGTGACCAGCGATTAGGCTGGATCGCGCCGTCTGACACTGTTGGCGGCGCGATCCAGCCTATATCGCAGCGTTCCTGAGCCATGACTCGCTGGGCTGAGCCCAGCCCAGCGAGCGCTGGCTCCGCCCACATCACACGTCGTGCCGTGTGACAGCTGGCCTACGCTGTCGGAAGCGAGCGTGCACCTGCACATCGCTTCCGACATCGCAGGCCAGATCGCCACGTGAGACACCACCTTAAGGGTTTGTAATAAAACAACATATACCGAATAATGCACTTTCTCACTCTCCTTTTACTATTTGATTACAAATCAGTATATCTAAAAGCTAAATAATTTCCCACCTATATTTTTCAGTCCATCAGGAGAATAGCAGCTGCCTATGTCCAACCAGTAGCACAACAGTCATGGGCACTCAAACAAAACAATAAACCATCATGAGAAATATTTGCTGGAAATATATATTGCAATCTGAGAGTCCTCAGTGGTTGATACCTTTTAATGGCTAACTGAAAAGATGGTAAACATAGCAATCTTTCAGGACACTGAGGTCCCTTCTTCAGGCTGGTAATGACACAAATTCTGAAGACACATGACAGGTGACACAAAGCAGAGTAGGGTTAGGGAGGGGTGGAGGAGCAGGGACAGAGAAACCAGAGAAACCAGACTTCTAAGATAAGTGGACCCAATTGTATTAGGTAGATGGTTAGCAACCCATGGAGACCTGAAAATACTTAGTTAAGTTGTGGAGAGCAGAGTTCTAAGTGAGACAGTTCACAGAAATGTCAAGAGTTCATAGTCCTATAATTTCAGTGTGTGTTCAAAGATGTCTCCAAATGCACTTTCATTTTATATAAAATGCATGAATCTGCTATCCCCAAATGTCCGTTCATTTTGCATAAAATCCCATGAATCCATGTGAAATATTTAATCCTGTTTTGAATGTGTTGAAGGTTGTTATCAATTTGTATTCCCAAATTCTTCTCTCTCTCTGAGATTTGAAGTTAGTTTTTAAAATGAGCAGCCTCATATCGGGTTCAGTGTTGTGCTCAGAGCTGCAAAAATGCTTCGCTACAGGTAGGTCCATACGCTTTTCTTTTATTGAGTGGCGATGAGAATTCATTCTTGTTCTGAATTGTAATCTGGTCTCCCCTATGTATATGCTGCCTGTTGGGCATTTGGAACATATAATTAAATACACCACACTGCTTGTGGTGCAGCTGAAGTTACCTGGGATCTTGTAGTCCTGATCTGTCCCAGGAATCCTTATCTTGTCCGTTGTCATTATAGATGGACAGGTTTTGCACCTGTTCTGGTTGCAGGGAAAGGTTCCTGTTGTTGCTGGAGATGACAGGGCGCTTCTGACAATGATGTTTTTTAGATTCGAAGGTTGTCTAAAACACAAGAGTGGGAGATCCGGAAATATTGACTTAAGTCGGGCATCTTTTTGTAGGCGTGAGAAAGTAAAAAGAATCCCAAAATATATTTTTTAACTACATAAATAGTAAGAAACTAAAAAATGATGGTGTTGGCCCCTTTAAAAATAGTCTGGGTGAAATGGTGGATGAGGATGAGGAAAAAGCCAATATGCTAAATGACTTTTTTTCAACAGTATTTACACAAGAAAATCCCATGACAGACAATATGATCAGTGATAACAAAAAGTCTCAATTAAATGTCACCTGCTAAACCCAAGAGGAAGTACGGCATCGTCTAAAAATCACTAAAATTGACAAATCCCCGGGCCCGGATGGGATACACCCCAGAGTGCTGCAGGAATTAAGTACTGTCATAGATAGACCATTATTTTTAATATTTAAAGATTCCATAATAACAGGGTCTGTACCACAGGACTGGCGTATAGCAAATGTGGTGCCAATATTCAAAATGGGGACAAAAACTGAACTTGGAAATTATAGGCCAGTAAGCTTAACCTCTACTGTGGGTAAAATCCTAGAGGGTTTTCTAAGAGATGCTATACTGGAGTATCTGAAGAAAAATAACCTCATGACCCATTATCAACATGGTTTTACGAGGGACCGTTCCTGTCACACTAATCTGATAAGCTTCTATGAAGAAGTAAGTTCTGGACTGGACCAATGAAATGCAGTGGATGTGGTGTATATGGACTTTTCAAAAGCTTTTGATACGGTGCCACACAAAAGGTTGATACATAAAATGAGGGCAATGGGGATAGGGGAAAATATGTGTAAGTGGGTTAAGAACTGGCTTAGTGATAGGAAACAAAGAGTGGTTATTAATGGAACACACTCAGAATGGGTCACAGTTAACAGTGGGGTACCACAGGGGTCAGTGTTGGGCCCGCTTCTATTTAATATATTTATTAATGACCTTGTAGGGGGCATACGGAGTAGAATCTCAATATTTGCAGATGACACTAAACTCTGCAGGGTAATCAATACAGAGGAGGACAATTTTATATTACAGGAGGATTTATGTAAACTAGAAGCTTGGGCTGCTAAATGGCAAATGCGCTTTAATGGGGATAAATGTAAAGTCATGCACTTGGGCAGAGGAAACAAAAGGTATAATTATGTGCTTAATTGTAAAACACTGGGCAAAACTGTCACTGAAAAAGACCTGGGTGTATGGGTAGATGACAAACTCACATTTAGTGGCCAGTGTCAGGCAGCTGCTGCAAAGGCAAATAAAATAATGGGATGCATTAAAAGAGGCAGAGATGCTCATGAGGAGAACATAATTTTACTTTTATACAAGTCACTAGTGCGACCACACTTAGAATACTGTGTACAATTCTGGTCTCCGGTGTATAAGAAAGACATAGCTGAACTAGAGCGGGTCGAGAGAAGAGCGACAAAAGTCATTAGAGGACTAAGGGGTCTGTTTTAACCAAGACAGGTTATTAAACTTGGGGTTATTTAGCTTGGAAAAACGAAGGCTTCGGGGTGATCTTTTAATAATGTATAAATATATGAGGAGACAGTACAGAGACCTTTCTAATTATCTCTTTACTCTTAGGCCTGAGACTGGGACAAGGGGGCATCCTCTACGTCTGGAGGAAAAAAGGTTTAATCATAATCACAGACGCGGATTCTTTACTGTAAGAACAGTGAGACTATGGAACTCTCTGCCACATGCTGTTGTAATGAGTGAGTCACTACTAACATTTAAGAAGGGCCTGGATGCCTTTCTTGAAAACTATAATATTATCAGTTATACATACTAGATTCTTTGATAGGGCGTTGATCCAGGGAATTAGTCTGATTGCCGTATCTGGAGTCAGGAAGGAATTTTTTTCCCCCAATGTGGAGCTTAGTGTTGCCACATGGTTTTTTTTTGCCTTCCTCTGGATCAACATGTTAGGCTATGGGTTGAACTAGATGGACTTAAAGTCTTCCTTCAACCTTAAAAACTATGTACTAAAAAAACTATGTATGTGATTGCAGTTTCCGTGCAGCTCCTCTTAGCACCTCCAGACTTGGGTTGCAGGTGACTACAAGAGGAACTTTGTTGTTTTCTTCTCTAGTTTTGTAATGTAGGAGATGATTCCTTGATATTCTGGTGGCTCTTGATATTCCTGGAAATATAAATTTACTTAATCTAAAATCCATAAGACTAAAAAGTGCTTGTAAAATCAATTAACTTTGCAATTTACTTGTTAAGATTCCTCTCTGTTTTCAAGATAGGAGAGATTTTTAATTTGAAAGTGTACAGCTTGTTATCTAGTTTACCGGTCACCCTGCAAATTCTGTGTCCGGATGTCTTGCACCACTGGCCAGCTTTACACTTTACAGCCCATTCTCTCTATTTTGAAACTGGCAGGATCAGATGATACAGCCAGCCTCATGTCCTTGCATTTCTCACATCTTGAAGAAACAAACGTGCCTTTTGTTGGCATGCTTGGACCAGCGCCATGACCATGCCACTGGTCCGAACTGTCAATCTACAGGCATACACCATCCCTGCAAAACACTGTGATCCTGAAAAAATAAGTTGTGAAAACCCTTTAAAGGCAAATGGTCAGGTCCCGTATGCACCCAGAACCCCAAGCAGTTCTGGGTGCATATGTCACGATGTAGATGGGAATGCTGATGATGGAATGGCAGTTATGGGCAGGGTGACCAGGGAAGACTAGTCTGACCCTAGTCTAGGAACCTTGAATGGCCCTGATCTTGAAGGTATCTCTTAAAGGTGAGATGGGCCGGGCCTCAGCCTCTCCCTAAAACTCCTCCACCAGCCCTGTGCTATTTCCCCCTCACCTCCCTCCACAGAACTGGGATACAGCAACTCCAAAGGAAAGGACTTCAGCAACACAAACCCACAGGTCAGCACAGCACGGCTTCCAGGCATAGAGTGAAACTCTATCAGCAGCACCACCTGGTGGAAGGAGAGGCTACTTAAAGGCTAGGGGAGGGGAGTTCAAGTGAGTCACATATTAACCCCTCAACCAGCAGTTGAACCTAATAGTGACTGCAGTTCTGGAGCACAACACAGGAGGCCAGGACCTTCACAACTATCAACCATGCAGCTCTTAAAGACAAACATACACAGCAGCATCCAGCAATGTCAGCGCCATTAAAGCGCGTGACAGCATATCTCTACTTACTGCCTGATAGTCCCAGCATGTACTAGCATACAGAAACTGATCTTTAGAAAAAGTATTTCTAAAGATTGTTTATGAAATGCTAATTAGGGCTTTTACTATTTGCGGTCTCATTAATTTCCTCTACTAGTCAGCACACATAGCTTGTTATCACGCCCCTGTGGGAGAGATAGCATGCTTTACTTAGCAACATCATTACAATAGATATGCTAAGCCACGCATACATACAGCTGTGTATCTCTCCCCATTGAGCACCTCTGTTGCCAGGTGTATGCACCCCCAGCTTCAGGAAGATTCTGTCACGCTGGGTGTAGTGAGACACCCAGCGCAGGACGACCATGAGGGGAAAATAGTCCCTGATGCTAAAGGCAAAAAGGGGAGATGGTGACCCCTAGATAAACTAGTGCTGACACCTGGCTCCCCTAACGACCCTATACAGTTTCCGCAACTGTGGCCAGGCGGGATACCTATTCCCTCACTGTCCCTGAACTACACCTACACAAGGATCAGGGTTGGTGAACACTAGTCATCCCGGCTACCAACTAAAGATACACACCAGGGAAACAAACAAAGAGGGAAGGGTAGAAACACTTAGCTTGAGAAGATCCACTCAGCAATCCAACAGAAATTCCAGGATTCACTGCTTGAGCTGAGAAGCTACCTCCAAACACCTGACAAGCTATCACCAGCAGTGCATCCTGGGAGTCAAGTGGTATAAATAGACAACTCAATGTAAGAGATCAGCTGAGTCCTAGTGACCACCAGCTTTCCCTAATAGAGAAATGCCTCTTAAAGCGACAGAGACATTTTTTAGGATTTTGACTGTTTGGCCAAATGCCGCAACCTTCTACGAGTAGCCTTTACAGTCTCCACCATGCCTCCTGACACACCCATGACAGATTTGCCATGCATGATCGAAAGTTAGACGTACTTCATGTCATGTGCACTGCTCCAAGGCAGGGTGTATGTATCCCGGCTTCAGAGATGCATAGCGCAATTGACTGAAAGTGTTGCATGTGCATGCATCTGGTAATACAGACGCACAATGGGGAGGTATGCGCAGCCGCGCACAAGCAAGGGCGTGACAACATGCTATGTGGGCTTACAAGTCGAGAGTCGAAGGAACTAATGCCCCCTTGACTAGTTCAAGCCCTAATTAGCATATCATAAACAATCTTTAGAAATATTTTTTCTAAAGATTGTGTGGCGCCCACTGGGACGGGGTACTCGGTACCGGACCGGGGTACTGCTGGGGATGTCATGGAGGTCCTGGTCTGGACCGTATCCCGGGATCTCACAAGTAAAAGGGAATATATACAGGGAATAAAGTTTGTTGTAACGCCACCCACGGGTTGTGGTCAATGATGGGACCACCGCTGCAGCGCTGCTCTGCCAGGAGGATGGATGGATGAGCTGCAGCCTGATGGATGAGCCCGCCGTGGGTCGGGCGGCTCCTGACAGGATAAAAGGTATTTTTAAGCAGTTCAGGGTATCTGGAATCAAACACAGACACACAGGCAGGGTTCACCGGGTTTACTTGTCAGCTTCTTCACATTTAACAGCGGTTCACAGTGCAATTCAGTTCTGAACAGTTCACAGTCACTTCACTGCGGTTACACTGAACCCACTGCAGCCAGGCTGTCCCTCTTAGACCCCTCATTCCTTCTAAGTCCTTCCAGGCTGTTCTCTCCCTCTTTAAGTGTCTCTGGATAGTATAGCGGCAGCTCTGACCCTTGTGGGTCCTCGTGGTTGCTGCTGTGCTTCCTACCCTTGTTGTGGGAACTCCAACCTGGAGTTAAAGCTCCCCGTTGGTTAATCTGGGAATCTAGTATAGAATCTCTGTTGCCCTCAGAGCCAACTCTCTGGTGTGTGCCTAGTTTGCAGTAACCCTTTTCTGCAAGGCGTTAGCAGACTCCTTCTAACCCGTGTGACTCCAGCTTCAATAGGGGAAAACTACTCCGCCTGTAGTTGGTCGGTGCTGCCGTGTCCCCCGGACCCAGTGCTGCTGGTCTGGTCTCCGTCCTCACACTTTCCTGGGATGCCGGCTATGGACGAGCTTTCTCTCCATGGTTTCTGTGACTCTGTGGATTCTGCATCTCCATCAAGCCCAATCTCACCAGGACATGTCTCTGTCTTTCTTGTCTTTACTGGTCGGCACCCTTGGCCTACTAGCTCCTTCCTCCTCTTCTTCCTCTATTTGTACCTTCTGTCACCTGACCTACATGCGTTCCCACCCATTTTCCTCCAAACCCACCACCACTTGCCAGCCTAGAGTTCCGGGCTCCAGGTTGGGTGCTGCCTCCTAGTGGTGTGTGGGATGTCCGTGAGGGTGTTTAGTGTATAAACTGTCTAACCTTCTGCCTGGCTGCAGTTCCCTATGTGGCCACCCTGGTCGCAGGGGTGCCACAATTGCTTTATATGTGCAGCAACATGCTGGGATTATCATGCATTGGTTTGAGATATGCACTCAGACTGCTCGTGGTTCTGGGTGCACACGGGACCTGAAATGTTACCTTTTTTTTTTTTTTGAACCATCATTTTTATTGTTTAATAGATATATGTGTACAATAACATACATTGTATGAAGAAGGCATTAAAGATCAGACGTTTACATTAATGTATCATAACACATTTTATCATATTCTTGTATAGTCAATGACAACATAATAACCAAAATTTAGAAACAAATAGCATCCCTTATACCCACCCTCCTCCCTTCCTAGAGAACATCACAGCAGCCTTTGTAGTTGTTCACACTATCTGTAGACGCCTATTCTGGGAGTCTTTTTCTAAATTATGCATTTGAGTCTGCCCAGTGTATCCCCAGGTCTTCCATGGCGTACCAAACTGAAGATCTATGAGGTATCATAAGATTCTTAATTTCAGCATCTGAAAATTCTTGTTCAATTAACCATCTCCATTTATAGAAGAATTTTTGTGTTGATTTGCTGGGATTACGTATTGCATCTAAAGATTCAGTTGCGAGAACATTACGTAGTGAAGACTTGACCTGTGATAAGTCAGGGGGTTTATCATTAAGCCAAAACTGTAACAGGAGTCTCTTTGCAGTAATAGCAATATAGTGAAACAATATGTGTGGTTGTTCCCTCCCTATCAAGTCTCCCTGGTAATGGAAAAGCCACATCATCGGATTCAATCTGTTTAATCCCTTGCAGATTCCTCTCGCCCATTTTTCAACACCATTCCAAAACAGTCGAGAAGCAGGACAAGACCAAAGACCATGTTCCAGATCCGTCATGTGGGACTTACATTTAGGGCAGTCTACCCATCGTTCCTGAATACCTGGAGTCAAGGGTATATTGAATGCCTGTATGGTCCCATGCATAATTCGAAACTGGGAGTCTCTCCATCTTTCATTGTGGATATAGCGCCTGAAGGTCAGGGTCCTCTATATGTTTTTTCCATTTTGTGAAGAGAGTAGTCCTCTTCGCCGGTCTTAGAGCTGTTTGCAGTTTAGCGTAAAGAGAGGTAATGGATACATCTCCCTCGCTCAACCCCAATCAGATTGGACCATATGTTGTCATCTATCTCTCCGGTGATATCTCTTAATCGAGAGAGGAGATAGTGGTAAATCTGGCGGTATTGTATGACCTGAGACCGAGGGAGGTTATAAGTATGTAGGACCTCGCTTTCAGTCATCCATCTTCTCTCTCTTGTGTCCACAAGGTCACCTAAGGTTCTAATGCCTCTCTCTCTCCAAGCCACAAAGAGTTGGTTTTCACGACCCAGCTGAAAGGCCGGACATTTCCAAGGGTTGAGTATCTTGGAAATTTTCCAAGATAAATTTAATTTCTTCCTCACCCCCTTCCAGGTTGCTATTGTGTCCCTATATATAACCGTGTTCTTAAGAGTCTTAGGTAGATGAGGCATTGGTGAGTGCAGCAGAGCTGACAGATCCCAGGGTCTAGCAAATTCTCCCTCCAATACTACATCTGAGTACCTGTTGGTGCCTCTAATCCAGTCAAGCACATTACGTAGGATACACACCAAATTGTATCCCCTGACATCTGGGAGCTGTAGGCCTCCCTCTTGCCTTGACTGCATCAGAACACCAAGAGCCAGTCTAGGTTTTTTTCCCCTCCATAGGAATTTTGAGAAGGTTTTATTTAGTTTGGTTAAATCTGTATGTTTTAACAGCATGGGGATAGTTTGAAGTGGATATAATAGCCTGGCAAAACTAATCATCTTAAGTAGATGGCATCTTCCCATCAAAGATAGTGGCAGCTTAGCCCAACCCGTCAACTCCTTTTCAATTTTTAAGAGAATTGGGACAAAATTAAGTTTGTACGTCAGGTTAGGGCACCTAGCCAATTGGATGCCTAAGTATTTAATACTTTCTTTAGCTACTGGGAGGTCGCAAAATTGTGATTTTTGCGAGTGTCTGCTTATAGGGTTAATGAACAAGATCTCGCATTTTTCTTTGTTTAGCGAAAAGCCCAATTGTTTGCCCAGAATTTCAATGCTTGTCAGTATGTGGGGTAAGTCTCTCTCGGGATTTTGAACATAGAGAACAATATCATCTGCAAAAAGTGATAATTTAACTTCCCTGGTTCCCACTCTAAAACCCTCATACGTAGTGCTTTTTTCCAAATATAGCGCCAAGGGCTCTATGGCCAAATTGAAAAGTAGAGGGGACAACGGGCAACCCTGTCTCGTCCCCTTTTGCAGGAAAAAGGTATCTGACAAGTAGCCGGGGGTACTAATACATGCCTTTGGGTTAATGTATAAAGATTGGAGATATTGCCTGAAAGGCCCCACCATCCCTATGGAATCCAAAACTTTACCCAGCCATGACCACCTTACATTATCGAATGCTTTTTCTGCATCTAGTGTGATCACGGCTGGATCCCCTTTCTCCGTTCCCACTTTCTTTCCCATGGCATCAATCAGTAGCATCGTTCTTCTGATATTGGTAGTAGTTGATCTACCTTTAATAAATCCCGCCTGGTGGGGAGGTATTAATCTAGGCATAATTGTCGCTAATCTGTCCGCCATTATTTTGGAAAGAAGTTTTAGATCCTGATTTATCAGGGAGATCGGTCTAAAGCTTGCCGGGTCTGTTGGTACCTTTCCTGGTTTGGGGATGAGTTTTATACGAGCCAAGTTCATTCTGCCCGGGATGGGATTTCCCTGAAGTATAGAATTAAATAGGTCTCGCAAAACAGGGGAGACCTGTTCTCTGAGTGCTTTAAAGAAAGCCCCATTGTATCCATCAGGGCCAGGTGCTTTGCCAGAATTTATATTTCTGATTGCTTCCTCTATTTCTTCCACCGTGACAGGGTTGTTCAAGAATTGTTTATCCTCTTCTGTTAACTCGGGCAGACGAAACAAGTGCAGCAAGTCAGTCTGTACGGGTACGTCAGAGTCCCTATCTGAGTATAGAGATGCATAGAATTTTCCTAATACCTGATTGATATCTTTAGGATTGGTCCATGTGTTGCCCCGGCTATCTACTATAGTTTGGATGGGAGGTGAGATTTGTTTACCACGTGATAGTCGTGCCAACAATCGTCCGGCTTTATCACCAAATTTGTGGAGACTGAGTTCTAATCTACTTTTATATATGTCTTCCCTACACCTTGCCCACATATCAAATTTTTCTTTAGCTTGCTGCCAGGTCTCTCTATCAGGGTCAGCCATCGTGCCTTTATATTTAGAATAAGCATTCCTCACCTCCAAGCTGGCAAACAAATTGTTCTTTTATTTTTTTTTTTATCCCCATGCTGTAAGCCATTACATTACCCCTCATCACCTATTTCGCTGCTTCCCAGAACAAGCCCGGATCGGAGCGATGGGTTTCATTGTCTCTTGAGTATGTTGACCACCATTCTCTAAGGAGGGAAACAAAATTTTCATCTTTGATAAATGTGTCTGGAAATCTCCACAAATAATCCGAACCTTTCTCATAAGTGTCCTTGGATTCCAACACCAATGGGCTATGGTCAGATATCACCATATCTTCAATTTTGATTTCTGTTAGCCTATGTAATACGTTAGGAGAAGTAAAGAACATGTCTATTCTGAACCAAGACCCACTGGGGTGGGAAAAGTGGGTAAATTCTCTATCAAGGGGATGTAACATTCTCCATGCATCAGTCATAGTCACAGCTGTAAAAATAGATTCAAGAAAGCTTTCTGTGCGTAGTCCTATTGGTGTCGGACCTCTCCCTCCCAAAGGTGATGATTGTCTCCTATCTTCTTCTGGATATGGTACCATGTTGAAATCACCTCCTACTATCCTGTTGTGTCCCTCGTCAGTTAGGAGTCTAGTTTGCAAACCTTGGAAGAATACTTTCTGGTTTGTGTTTGGCGCATAGATATTGTATACAGAAAAGACGTCTTTCTGGATCTGGATGGTCATTTGGATTATCCTTCCCCCGTCATCTACTTGTGTGGACAATACTTTGTGTGGTAAAGATCTATGAATCAAGATTAAAACTCCCGCTTTCTTCTCCACCGCTCCGGATCCATAAACTTTCCCCACCCACAATTTCTTTAGTCAAAAAAAATCCTCAGATGTCAAGTGGGTCTCCTGGAGCAAGGCAATATCCGTGCGGAGTCTTTTAAGATGTCGTAAAATCATCATGCGCTTTGCCGGGGAGCGCATACCCTTTACATTCCAGGAGACCAACCTAACCATCAGGACTACCGCTAAACGATACCTCTGATAAGTAATGTTCTATAAGCCCTATTTGCTTTTCTCTCCATGTCTCCAGCCAAATAATGGTGGTTGACTCCCAAATAGAATGCTGATATTTTTTTAAACTGCTAATAATGTCTCCAGGTACCCTCCCTTTCCCCAATGTCTCCCACATGAAATTGAACTCTCTCCTTCTCCTTTTCTGGCCTAGTAGTTGACTTCTCTTCTTCCCTCCAATACAGCCCATATGCGAACGTCCCATCCCGCCACAGCAACCAGCTGGTTATTAATAATATATTTACATTTTAGTATGTGCCCTTATCTTTCCCTGTTCTTCGGTCTCCACCAACACCACCATCTTATCTCCGGTTTTAATCGACTTTACGTAAACATATTTAAAATCTTAACAAGAACAACTTTGGGTGCGTTACCCTTTGAGGTAAGGCTGATGCTTACAAACAATAAGGATCTAAAGTTTTTATATGTAAGAGTATTCCCGGGCTTTTAGCTGAAGACTTATATTTTCTCTTTCTTCTCTAGAAGCCTCATTAACTAATTTTCCCTCTCCCTCCCAACACCATTTGTCTAGAAACAATAAGAATCCATAAAGTTCATCACAGAGGATATCTTGTACAAACTTGAGGGCTGAAGCGTAATCGAATCTATGGCTGCCTCGAGTCCTCTTCCTGCCGCAGAAACAGAGGTCCTGCAAAAAGAGAGAGAGAAAAAAGAAAAAAAAGAGGTGGGGGGGGGGAGAGAAGGATGGAGAATGTTGGGGGAGATAGGGGTAATGCTGAGGATTATTGGATCACAAGGGTTCCGGGAGCAGCGTAGTGTTGAGAAGTGGGACGGCGTCATCTCAAGGCTGCATAGTTTGGTCCTCTGGTTATAAAATATCCGCCTTTTCACATCTTTAGGTAAATATCAAACACAACCAAGCAGGTAATCAGTTTCTACGGTGTTACTTCTTCTTTTGCCAGTGACTTCCTGTTTGACGTTGTTGCTTGGGAGTCCCACTTCTGGATGATGAACCCTCGTTCGTGGCATCAGAGAGTAGTCTGTTTTGATCTCACCGAGTCCCGATCTTCCTCAGACTCTATATCTGGTACCGATGACGCTGGTATTTTATCTGTGGCTACACTGGGGGGTGTCACAGCTCTCGGTGAACGAGTGTTCTCTAATATCGCCGTCATTGCTTCCCCTGGGTCTGTGAAAGCCATTGATGCACCTTCTCTAGACTTGAATCTCAGGGTAGCAGTGAAAGTCAGCTGGAATCGCACATTCCTTTTGTATAGTATGGAACACGCCTCACTGAAGGCTCTCCTACGGCGGGAGACGTCTATTGAGTAGTCCGCAAAAACCAAAACTTTATGGCCATGTAGTGTCAGAGGGAGTCTCCTTGCCTTGTAAGCTCTGAGGATCTCTTCTTTATTCCTGTGGTTCAGAAATTTAGCAATGGCGTGTCTCGGTTTGTTATTAATATTCCCGGAAGAGAGGTGTTCCTTGAGACGCCTGCTGAAGTAATTATGTTTTCTTTAGGTGGCCCAATTCTGTGGGTACGCTCCGTTTCACACCTGTGCATTAGGCCCAGAGCTTTGGGAAGATCTACTACAAAGATTTCTTCAAGCTGACCCACTGGAACAGATTCTGGGAGACCCACTATCTTAAGATTGCTCCTCCTTGTCCTATTCTCAATATCCTCCAGTTTTGAAAAGGCATAGTCAGATCATTTTTGTAGGGCCACCACCTGGTCTTCAAGTTCTAGTATTCTATCTTCAGCAGAGCCCATTCTGGTTTCTGTCTCTTTAATTCTATGATCATGATCTCCCACTGTTGTTTTAAGCTCTCTGGTCTTGGCTGTGACCATATCAGCTACAGCTGCTTTAAATTCCTCAGCCATGTGAATGGCCAGCTCTTTGGCCAATGTTTTGTAATCTATTTGCTGCTGTGACTGCCAACCACCTGTTGCTTGTTAAGTCTGTGTTTCTCCTCTCAGCACTGCCTCAGGCTGTTCATGCCTCCTGTCTCCTTGTGGTCCCGACTGGCGTTCTCCCTCCTGGCCCATGCTGCCCTTTTGGGTCCCGCCAGTTGATCCTTCTGGCTGTCCCTCACTGGTGACCATCGCCTCCCCAGCCGTGGGCCCCATCAAGGTATCCTCTCCTCGCTCGGGGCTGTTTTCCCGCTCTCCCCTCCCGCCCGGATCGCGGGCACCATTAGCTGCAGCCTCATGCTGAGGGAGAGGCCGGCCACTCTCTGCCCTCCTTGTAACGTACCGGTCCATCATGGCGGTGGCGGTCGTGTGCTCCTCAGCTCCGGTCACTTGCCTGCGTGTGGATTAGTGCTGGGAATGCAAAGGGAGGCTGGATGTGGCTGGATTGCCGCGGCGGGACCCGGAGCCTCGCTAGATGCGGCTGATCATGTCGGCGCCGGAACCGGAAGTCGTTACCTTTAAGTACATGAGTATAATATTGAGTCAAACCAATTGTCATTAGAATGCACAAGTTCATCTAATGTGAACAGTTTGTTTAAATGGTTTTGTATATTGGTGTGCAATATTAAACATAGCAATTACTTTTTTAAATGCATCTTTTTTATCTTTCTAAGGAAGAAGGTGGTGGATCCATGGGAATTTCATTATTTTGTTTATATCCTTCACAAAATTAATATTTTGCAATATGTGAAATAATTAATTTTCAAACAGGAGAAGCATTTCCGCATTTTATGGTTTTATGATACACCTAGCAACATATGTCTACCTTGTTTGATTTATAATATTTAATTACCGGTAATAATACAATATTTAAATTGCTACTAATTATAATGTGTAACATTAGCTTTCTAATACAATGAAAAAAGCAAAAGATTATTTTCATTTTAGTATTTTATGTTTCTCAGCTTCTGTATAAAACACCACTAGTAGGTTGAGGTGTTTGTTCACCCTGGTCTCGCTCACAATCTATTCTATGATACCATTTTCCTAAATTAGTTACAAAAAGACTTTAAAGAATGTAATACTATTTAATATGATCAGCTTTGAATCAGAAGTTTATTAAATATATTGAAGGATAAGATTTATTACATATTGTGATGCTTGCTGTATTGTAAATATGTTTTTCAGCAAGTTATGCCCTGCAATAGAAACTCTGAATGGTCTCTATGGGACATGTGGTGCCATAAGGGTTAAATTTGTAGGTTTCTGAGATGTGGGTTTGGCTCATACATTATAACGTGTGTTTGTGTGAGCACATGTGCAGCTGTAAGAGAGACCATGGATGTCTGGAGAGACTGTCAGAACCTGTTAGAGCTCGCTCTCGGTGTTTGGAGCAGCCACTGTCCTGGAAGGCACCTGGGAAGTGGCTGACGTAGCGGAAGACACACGGTAAGGAGACCATGGGGGAGCCTGGAATGTCTCATTGTTCAGGAAGCTTCAGACATGCTGAGGGTCTGGAACCAACAGGAGTTGGTGATCCCAGTGAGGCAGTTTCCTAGACAGTGGACTGCAAGGTCTGTCTTTGGGTTGTGATGGCTGCACTGACACACTGTAACAAACTATGAAAGTAAATGCCAGGTGGGTGTATCCACTATTGGCACAGACTGGTATGTCACTAATGTCCTATTGATGTATGAAATAAATTCCAGGTGGGTGTATCTGCCGCTGGAACAGACTGGTATGTCACTAATGTTCCGTTGATGTAAATGAACTGTGCAATGTATGCGGTTTATGATTAGGGATGGGCGAATACCTTACTATTCGGAATCGCTATACCCGCAACGAGTAGGTCTCGGTACTCGCTACACGTTGCGAATACTATTGATGCACTGCAAAAGTCCTGTAAAAGAGAGAAAAAGTTGTTAAAAAATAAAAAAATCGGATACTCACCTTAACCGACGGCTGTACCAGGACTGGCCGATGCACGTCTATTCATGGAAAAGGACCTTTCCCTCTTTCTGCCAATCAGATGGCTGGGAGAGATCTGGCCAATCAGATGCCACCACGTCACAATGACGTAATCGCTAGCGGCCACCTGATTGACCAGATGGAAGGTCCTCAGTGTACCTGAGAGGACCTTTTCATCTGGCCAATCAGGTGGCTGCTAGCGATTACGTCATTGTGACGTGGCGGCGTCTGATTGGCCAGATCTCTCCCAGCCATCTGATTGGCTGAGAGAGGGAAAGGTCCTTTTCCATGAATAGACGTGCATCGGCCGGTCCCGGTACAGCCGTCGGTTAAGGTGAGTATCCGATTTTTTTATTTTTTAACAACTTTTTCTCTCTTTTACTGGACTTTTGCAGTGTATCTACTGGTACACTGCAAAAGTATTCGGTACTTGTTACTCCCGAGTAATCCTAATTTACTGGCGAGTAGCGAGTGCACGCATACCGCTACTATTCGGCGAGTACCGAATAGTAGCGGGTATACTCACCCATCCCTATTTATGATGTGTAAATAGACTGATAGACTTAGTTTTATGTAAAAATATGCTTGTTTGCCTCAATTCAGCTACTCTTTGAGTGTTCCCCAACACCCTCAGTGAGCAAATCGACACAATATATAGACCTTACCTCATTACTAAGGTACACTGCTTGAGTCTGCTTCACAATACAGGTGCAATGTAGTGTTGTCAATGTACTTACAGTGCACAAACTTTCAGACTCACAGACACAGGCTGAAGGGTTGATCATGGGGCTTTTGGCTCCCTGATTTAGTATTTCATTCAATGACATCCACTTCATAGGGATGTGGATACTGCTGAAATTGTGATTATAGAGATGAGGAGGTGTGTGGCTGAGCTGCACCAGGTCCCATTGACTCACATTTCCTATAGCAGCCATTTAGGCTACTTCTATGTACGGTAATAGCCCTGGCTGACCCCTTACATGCAAGGATGAAAAAGAAAGAAAGAAAATCGTTATTATTCGCTACTCACACGGATAGTACAGTATTCAGGATACTCGTTACTCTGTGAGCATCACTGGAGCTCATGAGTGATATGTCGATTGTGAACGATCTGACACAAATTGACAGCTCCCTTCAGTACACAAAGTGAGCTGACACCTAAGTAAGAGCAGATTGAATGTTAGAATCTTTCTGGGGGGTACATCAATGTGTTTTAGATATTGAAATTGTAAAAAAAAACACCCTCCCACTTTGTCCCTGAAAGACTCATTTTATAGCGTGTGTGGGCGAAGCCTATCACTAATTGACTAAAATTAGACTTGTTATTTGGGTGAATATACGGGTATTAAAAACTACGTGTTACGAGTATAGTGAGTGTGAATATTTCGCTACTCGCTCATCACTATTACCAGGCTAACGATCTCTATATGTACTATTTGAAATGGACAGAAAATTAGACCACAGCTACCATATGTATATCTTTGACTTTTTCTTCTATAAAAATGGAAATGTGAGAAAAGGCTTTAACATATGGAATGTGTTATCTGATATAAAAATTATAGCAAGTAACCAGTGAACTAGACTTTTGATTTTGTATTAAGACGTGATTTTCGTCATATCGCCTTTACCGCCCCCTGGAAGCACAAGCACAGCGTCTGCTGTATAGCACGCCCATGTGGGCATGCATAATTAACACGCTGCCGGCGGGGAGAGCCACATAAGCCCGCCTTTTGCGGCTTCTCATATAATGAGAGGCTGCAGGAGAACAGGTGAAAAAACTACTTTTATAAACTTTCAAATAGCGGTTTAGGGACAGAAAGGGATGGTTACAAATGGATTACTATGGTGCATGACAGGTTAAAACAGGTTCGGGGGTCATTTGTAGAGGTCAGGTTTTTGCCATCCCATCTGGGAGCAGCGGAATTTAGAAATAGAGACCCTGATTCCAGCGATGTGTCATTTACTGAGCTGCTTGCTGTCATTTTGATAAAATTAGTGTTTTCTCTGTTGCAGATTTAGCAGTCTGTGAATATGACAGACGGCTTGGCACCAGGCCAAGTAGACTGCTAATGATCATCTCCAGCTGATTAAACAGTGATTTTATCAAAACTACACTGAGAAGCCCAGTAAGTGACATATTGCTGGAATCAGGTTCTCAGGTCCTTAATTATGCTATTCTCAGATTAGGTTGCAAAAACCTGGTGACAGGTTCCCTTTAAGTCTGTGAGGCCTCAGCAAAGATTTTTTCCATTTGCTCAAAAGAGATTGAAGAAACCTAACAATGGCTTTATGTAGTATAATAAAAATACTGTATAGGTTCACCATTGAAGACTAGCAATACCCAACTTAAAACTAGAAATTGTAGATTTGTGGAACTCAAGCAAAATATTATTTATGTTTTATTCTGTAACGTATGCATTTCTACCATCAATAATATTTTTTCCTTTATAGTTTTTTATTCAGGTAGTTGCATTTGGTGAGAGGTTTTCTTTTCTTGTCATGTTTTGGTATAAATTGATGTTTTATAGGAAAACACTCAAAGGGAAAAATGACAACTAAGATGCGGATAGTAGCACGTGAGTGTTGGTTCTCAGCAAAACTGTAAAACAGCAATGATAGAGTCTAGTGTCCATTATTCTCCAGTATTGAAGTAGGTTTTACTTCTGTTTTGTTTTCACAATGTAAACGATGTAAAAGTCTGCAATCTTCTAGCTAAAGCTCACTGGATAGAAAAGAGAGGTTAATGGTTTTACTATCAAGGTGGCACTTGTTAGCCATTACAAAAGCTGAATCGGGGACAGCTTATCTTTATATCTTTCTCCATTCATCTAGCAGGGAAATAATGCAGTATATTGATCACGCTTTTAGAACTGAATACAAATAGTCTCCATAGCACAATAAAAGAACAGAAGTTTCTATTCATTTTAGAAAGCTCTATGTTGTCTGTGATAACGCACTGATGTTCAAACCCCGGAAACCAGAGGGACTTAAATATACTGCAGACATCCAAACTAGCCTGTTACTAAGAAGAAATCTACACCTATGTCTCCATTGTTTACTGTTCAAGGTGTGAATAAAAGATGTATCTTTACTGCAATAAGAGAAAGGTACTTGTAGCAAAGAGTGACCAACAAGCCACTGTCATGAGGATTCAATGACCCTACTTACATAACCAGCTAATGGAAATCCTTTTATGCCCTAAACCCAAGACCTTAAAGGGGATGAAAAACTGATCAGGTCACAAGAAAAAAAACCTTAGTACGTAAAAGAACACATACTAAACAGAGGTGTACGCAGTTCAATTTTGCTAGATTAGCTTCGTTTAGGGGGGGCTTCTATTAATATAGAAAAAAAAAATCTCTGTTATTTCTCTCTTAGGTTTCTCTCAGGAGTAGCTGCTGACTTGGCCTAACGGGGTCAAATGATTTGCGAATACATATCTTTTTTTAACATTTTCTTGGCCTTGAGAATCCATCAATATACTGGCCTGGTGGCCCCCATTTTGCTGGATTCATTCAAACTGCATCCCCAAAAGTTTGGATTCATTAGAATACAAGTTTTGGTAGAAATTCACAGTGAATTTAGTTAGTTCAGAATCAATGAACTCCTCTTTAATACCAAATGGGTAAAAATCAAGGCCAACACAAAATGGGCAGAGAAGACCATGGAAACAAGTGGTGTATCTCAGTAGCCTGCTCAGCCAAATAGCTGCACTGAAAAGAGTCACCCAGCCCATGACTGCATAGTAATTCTTTTATTTCTTTATTTATTTTCTGGAGGTAGTGAAGATAATTGTAGAAGATAGTATTACTTCTTTTTTGTCTTGACCAACATGTAAAAAAAAGGAAGAGAAGGCACTCTTAATGCACTTCAACCATCTGTGGAAATCAATGGGAGGTGGTGTACTCACCTAATCCCATCGTGCAAAGCAGGCATTTTGTCTGTTTTAAGAACAAAGAGTTGGTTTCTACTCAAACTGTTCTATATTGCCAAAATATGTGAACATCTCTACTTGTTTTGGTGCTTTATTCACATCCATTACAAACAAGGTTATAAAATCGAGCACAATGATATGCAATCTCACTGAGCACATATTGATAGAAGGTTGAGTTGTTCTGTAACATTAAACATGGCCTTGTCTTTAAATATCATATTGGACACCTCAGTACCTGATGTTTTTGATCTGCTTGATCTGTACCAGTCAACTATAAGTGCTAATATTGTGAATCAGAGCTGTCTGAGTCTAACAACATTTAAGCTTTGAAGTGGTAAATTTACCAGAATACATAGTGCATACTGTAAAAATGGTATATAGTGTAAAGCTGTTTTTCATGATGTCAAAAAGACCTCCTATTTCTTGCAAAGTCTAATCCTAATGATACTACATACAAACTACAAAGTCTTTTTATAAAATCATACCTTTTGAACTTTTTGCCAATAGTTTGGAGAATGATGCCCTTCCCTCTACCAGTATGACTGTGCACAAAGTATAATTCATATGTACACTGTTACATTGTTTGAAAACTTTGGTGCTGGGGTACTTAAAGGGATTGTCTTGTCTAAATCATCAATTTTGCAGTCATTTTGTGTGACTGCAGACTTATGAATCCTCACTTTGCATGCAATGTGTGCTGTGAAGATTAGTTAGTTTTAGTGCTGGGAAGTCGACACGGGTGGTGCTGGTCTAAGAGATGTGCCAGGTACTTTGAGCGTACTAACACTTCATGCTGCTCTTTGTTGCCTGATTTGAAATAAAGTGGATGCTATCACTTTGCAGGTTGTACAGAGCACAGCGAGCAGGGAGGGACAGAGAAGCCTCTAAAATGAGCATCACTGATGTTGCTTTGTTTCAGAAATGTTGCAGTGGCTATAACATTGGCAGCATCCCCTTCCCCATGCTCTGATGATGCTTTCAATATCCCAGCATGCACTGGTATTCTCAAGTCAAGTGTCATCAGACAATAATTAGAAGAAAAAAATAATAGTAGTTAGACAGTGTAGTCAGGGAAGAGTGGGGAATTTTTAATACAACCTTTTTAGAAATTAGATAGGGATTTAAATTTCTTCAGGTTTCAGACTATCCTTTTAATAATCCTAAAGTTATTGTCCTCCGCATACAGCATAGGAGTAATAAACAGCTTGTTTAACCAGGCACTGCACAGAGAGACTTTTTTTTATAGTTTTAACAAACTAAGAATTGTCCAAAAATTATACCTTTTTTGTCATCATGCAGAATATTCTGTTAATATCTGTAAATACAGGAGAATAATGTATCAGCCTTGAATACAAGGGCATTGATGGCGTTCATCTGTTCGGAAGTTACTGCCTTTCAACTTTGTATGTAGCTTTCTGTGGTTTAACATAGTGACTAGACCACTGCTAACATAGAACATAGGTTTAATTTCTTAATTGAGTATTTAACCCTGTGAGCTAGTTACAAAACACGTTTTGCATGTGGACCCAATCCTGTGCAGATGCATAGCACAGTTATGGAACCAGATTTGCACAAACTTGGAGGTGCCAGGAGCATCTTGTATTGTTGCTGTGTAATTAATTGTAAAGCCAACCATTTGAGGTAGATCATGTAGATCAACTATGAAATACTATACATTAGTATTTGTGCCAAGTCCTGCACAGGCAATTAACTCCAATTTAGCCATAAGGCAAACTAAAACTCAGATTCCCACATGAATAATTTATTGCTAATCCTATACTTAAACCTAACTTTCAATAATTGCGGTACATTTATTATAGTGCTTAGAAGAACCTGGAAAAATTAAAAGAAATTAGACTAATAGACCCCCTATGATTAGAACTCTCTATAGTTACTGCAATAAATGTACCACATTAGTGATTAATATTAATTGATACAGATGCCTGGAGATCACTGCATCTTGTATATTATGTATAAATCCTACTGTTGTTCCCAGACATTAAACAGTGTCTGTGCAATGGCCTAACGTGAGAATGACATGCATACACGTCAATGCACAGGAAATCTTACTTTTTTATTACACTTTTTTCTATAAATTTAATATATTAAAGGCGTTTTCCAATGAACAAGAATAATTTTAAAGTTGATGTTAATCAATAGATCTTGGAATGAAGGACTTATTACAGAGTGTCAAGATGGAAACCTCGAACATGAGACTCCTACTCAATATGAAGAAGCACTGAGTACTTCCAAGTACGACCGGAACACATTTGAGATGGAAGTTGGCAATTTGGAAGTTGTAGAGGACTTCAACCTACTTGGATCAATGCTCAGATATACCTGTTTTAACAAGGTGGTTATCATTGTCAGGAGAGTGTGTGGACGTTTCAACCATGGTGAAGAATAGACTCTAGGATTTGCCATTAAGGTACCTTTACACACCGCCACAGAGGGCAGCAACAGGCAGGCATCGCACGTGCACGCGCTCGTTTGCAACGGTGCCTAACGATCCCTGATGCCGCATATACACGCCGCCACAAAGTGCTCCACAGAAGGTATTTGCGTTCCCCGAAAGTGCCGACGGGTGCCATGGGTTACCTTCTGTGGAGCACCTTCCCTGATTTACACGCCGCTACCACAAGGGAATATGGGCGTACATATTGTGCGGCGTAAGTTCATAGGCGTGCCAGAGTTATGAATTACGCCACGCTCGTACAGTGATTGGACAATGCAATAGTATCATGATTGGCCAGCCAGCGCAGGAAGACTGGCTAATACATGACGCCATTGCAAATGTGGAGTGTGACTGGTCAGCTCGTTGAATATGGCGCCCTGTGCAGGGATAGCCAATGGTTTCACAGTAGCCCCAACCAATGATAGCTGATGGGGCGTGGTATACATGACGCTGTGGCACGCCCCAGGGAATTCACTAGGGCACGAAAATACCTTGCCTGTGCCCCGATTACACGCCGCCACCATAGGGATTATGCCTTCTTGTTTTTGAGCACGGCCCAGACACAGGTATCCGAAGACACAGGAAGGAAAGTCTTCAATTACACGCCAGCACATCGTGGTCTTTTCAAGGCAACAGGCACAATTGTGTCCGATGCCTGGCGGTTTCTACCCTCCTGTGGCGGCGTGTAAAGGTACCATTACAGCGTGATATGACTGTCACCTAATTTCCAATATTGCAATGCGATGGAACTCAATGCTGCATATGTACAGCATCTGTTCCAGCAATGTAAGAAGGTGACTGATTATGTTATGCATACTTCATAAACAAACTCCAAGGAGTCAGGCCAAATCAATTGCAATTAATATTTATTAAAAACAACACTATGTTAAAATGACAATGTTAGACAAGGTACACAGAAGGAGGACCACATGACACAAATATAAACCACAATGGTATTCAATCCTCAGGTACAGGAAACAACACACATAATCAAAAGAATCAGTGCCCCAAAACTGAGTGCACCCCATATACCTAATTGAGGATGATACATATAAAGTTACCAAGTCATGGGTCCTATTTACCTTACTGCGACCGCCCCCTGACGCGTTTCGCACCAGCTTCTTCTGAGGAGGACCCCACTGACCTAAAAGTTTGCACACTGCATAGAGTATAAGTTACTTTTTCAAAACACAGTGCAGCCAAAATATTTCTGGTATTGCTGCTTATTAAGTTGCCTCAGTGTAGTTGATTGGGACCATCTTGCTACTCATTGCAACCGAGCTTCTCCTACACCTTAAAAAAATTGATACAAATGACCATAAGTAGCGATGTGTGTATTTACAAATCATTTTGAATTTGGCAGATTGCATAGATTTTATCAGAAAATTTTATTTTCAACAAATGTATTCTCCACAAATTGAAAATCCTTTATTATGCTGTGTAGCTTGTAGATATCCCAGAGCATAATAAATGTAAGATAAGGAAAGAAAAAGCTAATATCTCATTGCTTACCTGTCTGATCATTACAGCTTCCTGAGTGCCTGAGTGACTTTTTTACCACTGTCATGTGGTGAGACGTGCATATACTGAGATATCAGGGCTTTGTTATCACCAGAAGTCCTGATCTCAGTGTAGCGAGGCCTGGGCTTTCAGCATGTGACAGGAAAAAGACCCCAAGGACTATACTGGGGAGAGTGAGCAGTGAGCTGAGTATCAGGTTTTTATGTTTGTTTTCTAACTTTATGCCAGCTCTTTAAAGATCAGCATAACGGCGGTCTGCTTGACAATGCAGATTATTGTAAACATTGAGTAAAATTCAATTCCAACAAATAAATTCATTCATCTCTACTTATAAGCTGTCACATACAATATCTTGGAGCACATCTGTTTGTGGTGCAAATGGGTTGGTACACCATACATCTAATATCCAGTGAGGGCTGTCATTTTGTGGATACTCATAAGCTGTAATACAGCATGGCAGTATCAGTATACCGTATCAGCTTAGAAGAATGAAAAGACTGAGGGTAGAGAGTGGATGCAATGTTTTTCTCTGTTCCTGTGTAGATGCCCATTGAGGAAGATATGGAGTATATCATTGAGGTCCTTAAGCTCCGCCTTATATTTTAAACAAGTGCATTGTTTAACCATGAAAATGTGAACATCTGGCCTGCTTGTGGTGGTGCATCCTGACTATTCATAACAGTGGCCCAGTTTAATTTCGGCCTGGTTCTGGTGGTGCATCGTTACTATTCATAAAAGTGACCTAGTTTAGTTGCTACTCTGCATGATAACACTTGAGTATACCTGTACAACAATTCCAAGGTGCAGCCACATGAGATTACAAAGCAGGAATGAGGACACATCATCATTTCATAAAAAAGTAGAATCCATGTTGTATGGCAAAGAGTGTGATAGGCTGGGGTCACACTTGGCATGCAGTAATTTTGGTTATTTTTTTACCTGATTCCGTTTTTTAAATTTGCGAATTTTTCATCATTTTAACGCTACCGTTAACGCATGCGTTAACGCATGGTACCTATATGTACTATACATTCACAGATGCGTTTCCCTTAGGGTTCAATGTTAAAAAAATGCATGCGTTTTTGCTACAGCACCCAAAAACACTGCTAGCAGTGTTTTTTGATGCTGATGCAAAAACGCATAGCGTTTTTAGCAGTGCACTTTGACACAGCGTTTTTTGCATTGGAGTCTATGGATCTGTTTACGGATCTGTTTTTCAGCTTGGAAAAACAGTATTTTTTAGCGGATCCAAGGCTCAAGTATGACCCCAGCCATAAAGTTGGATGTATTTGTATTTCCTGGTAACACACATGGATAATTGACAATGTAGCAGAGGAAATGGAGGAAGAAGATGAGGAGGCGGAGAACAAACTTGCTCACATCGTTGGTCAGTTTGATTTTCCCACATGATCTGGCGATGCCATTTCCTTTGCTGATTGAGAAATGTGATTCTGATTTGCGCTGGGATGTCCATGACTTATGTTCTGGCTGCAGAACCTGTTTAGTGCAATGAATTAGTTTTCTAGTAGCATAAAATTAAAGTCACAAACCCAAGATTCCTTCAAATGGTCACAATTTCATCCATGACGAGAACTTTCAGGCACTTCTGAGCCTACTCCACGGATAACTGCTGCAGCTTCTTCTGCTTACTAGCAGTCTGCAGTAGATATAGCCCTGTTAGACTTACATTTTGTGAATGATCTCATTGACTCTGCATTTTATTAAGGTCACCATCCTTCTCATGTGAAAAAAGATCTTCTAGTATAAGATTTTAACCTGTTGGAGGTATGGCTGCCCCTTTCTTCATCATCACTACTGCCACCCTCCTCACTTTCCTGTCTCCCCGATCTAGTTCACAAGTTATGTTCTAAACATCATCGTCATTAGCCTTGACAGTTCACTTGGTTTTGGACAGTGTGAACTCTGTGCCTTCTTACCCATTGCCACCTCTAGAATTGCCCTGACTCTGAGTTCTGCTACCACCCTGGCTGCCACTGTATTACTACCTGCCACTATGGCTGACATTGTCACTACTACTATCACCACCAACCAATATTGTTCTCTTTTCTTAACATATTAATATTCCCAGCTGTGCTGTCACAATATTTGTCCAATTTTTTGAATGTTTTATGGCTTACTTTCGCTATATATGTGGCTATTATGCAAGCTATGATATGTGTTTTTGGCTAAGTTCACATCTAACGCAGTGCCTTGCATTTTGAACACATACATTTTCTTTGTTTTTTTGTGAAAAACGCATTAATAATGCATATGTTTTTACTTCCATTGGGTTCTATTGAAAAACTGCATGCAAAGGCGGTAAAAATGCTTTGGAAAATGCAGTTGTGTTAAACGCATGCTTTTTTACCCAACGCACAGAACACGTTGCAGTGCATTGGGTAAAAACGCATGCGTTTAACGCAACCGTGTTTTCCAATGCATTTTTAACCGCCTTTGCATGCGTTTTTCAATAGAACACTATAGGAGTAAAAACGCATGCATTTTCAACTCATTTTTCGCAAAAACACAAAAAAAAGGCGATGCGTTCAAAATGCAGCAAAACACAGATGTGAAAAGGCCCCTTTGTCTTATCATCCAAATTCACCACTGAAAGACTGCTGCACTTATTCCTTCAGCTTTTATACAGGTTAGGATATTTCCTCCTGATTGGCTAATCAAGAGACCGTGGCGCATCTTTGGTCATTTCATCTTTCTTTAGGCCCCGTTACATGGCACGATATACTTAACGATATCGCTCAAACGTCACGGGTTTGGAGTCGTTGAAACGACATCGTTAGGACGTCGTTGCGTGTAACACCGAGATTTGATTAAGATAAATCGTTGGATCGTTGATCGCAGATTTGAGAACATGTTCTCAAATCAGACGATCCACGATCAGCCAACCTGCTGCATTGTTGTGTGTGACACCGCAATAACGATGTCGTTTACAACTTCGCCCATTCACAGCAATGAGTAGGTATCGTTCGCTGGGTTGTGCGAACGATAGCTGCTTGCTGGAAGGTTTGTGGGTCGTCCACGATATCTATGCGTCTGACATCTCACCAACGATGTCAAAACGATATCCTAATGACTGCGTGCCCCCGAGATCGTTAGTGAGATCATTTCGATATCGTACCGTGTAATAGTACTTTTTGGCTGATGCAATCTTCTGACAGACTTACAAAAGCGAATTGCATATCAGTTGAACTCAACAGGTTCAGCAAATTCCTCTTTATTCAACACAAATTAGATTTGAACCAATCATTTCAAGAAAGTAGAATCTGAACATTTATATATAATTAAAATACTACCATTCTAAAAAAAAGACTGTGTTTGGCTCTTTATCTTTCATATGATGTCAGGCTATTTCATATTTGCAAAAGCTATCTCCTGCTATGTCTTTGCCTTATAATTATTTTCCCTATAAAGGGATGTGAATTACTGCCTCTAGGAATCCTGCCTTTATTATATATTACATGTCAGCATGTTACTACCTCATCAATATAAAAATAATTACTGATTCATTTGCTGAACACTGATTCGAGCCTAATCTCTCTTTTTCTGTGTGCAAACCTCATCAAAAATGGAATTATGAGATAAAGAGTAAGTCTATGTAAAGGAATATTGTTTGCATAAGGTAGAGTTAACTGAGGAACCGTGCACTTAATAGAAAATATAATGTGTATGTCATCATTTATCATAAAACTTGTTGTGTCCAAATATATAGCAGAACTCATTCATTAATACTTAATTATCTGATTATTATTAATAAAAATATTTACATATTATCAATTAAGAATAAGATACATTAATAGATTCACTCAATTGCAATAGATACAGGGCTCGTTAAGAATTAATACATAAAAAAAGATAAGATTGTTTCCTTACTCACTGGGGTAGAAAATAATAATTATTATGTTGTGGGTCTCATCTATGCATATTTCCAGGTTTGACATATTGCAAGAATAGAAAAAGTGGCACTCACCCTGTTCTTGCATTAAATAACTTTTTTATTGGACATTCACAGCATTGTACAAGGATTACAGCTGTTTTGTGCTAGCTTGGCACTTCAAGAGATCCTGTTAGGATAATAAAGATAATAAAGCACTAATTAATAGTAAAGACGTTATTTTAAGGCAAGAACAGGTTGGGTGCCACTTTTTCTATTTTTGCAGTGTGTTGATAAGTGCAAGCCACTCTCACTGCTATATTGTCCGTGACTTTATGCCGCATATCCAAGCTGATTGATGTCTGCTGCTGAACAATTTTCTTCTCTTCTTTGCCTAATGTCCAGGTTTGAGCTGGCATTGTTTTATACTACCCCCAGATGACGTACATAGTCTAAAGTACAGTAATTATTTAATACTCCATTTATAAAGCTACATGAGTTCTTGGTGTAGTTCATATTCTGAAGATGTGTCATTTTGGCATATGAGTGTATGTGTGCACTGAATGGTTATTTATTTAAATACAGCCGTCATTTATACGGCCCATGGAATATTAGACTACAGAACACAATGCATCTAACGTCCTTTGCATTCAAGGTCTTTTTGCATTAAATCTTTTGGTGTTTTCAAATCCAACAAAGCTGATTTTCAGTGTAACTAACATGCCAAACGTCTTGATCTTACCTTTTGTGTTAGTATTAAAGTAAATTGCTTAGATGCCAGCCTGCATTCTTGGTTAGACATCAATGGATCACATTCTTTTTTTTACTGTAGAACATGGTGTACTGGTTTTCTAAAAAGAACTGTATAATATGAAATTCAATGTACAAAACAGTTGAATACCATGAAATCCAATTCCTATGCTAGTTTCAAATGAAATGCAAACAAATAATCAGTATGAATTCACAGTTATGTCTACTTATGTTTTTATCTTGTTATTATAATTTTAATTTAACATAGTAACACAATCTAAAAGTAATAAGAGCACAATTGTGGTTAACATATCACATACATTTTAAATTAACGAGTTAAAGAAGTTAAATAGAACTTCATGAACTTAAACACTTAAACATGCATCATTTTGTACGTTGAAAACGTGGAAAACTGGGAAATACTAGGAGGGATGAATCAAAAATAATAGGAAAATGAAATTCAGCTCATCACTTCTTGTTCCCGGTGAGCCTGTGCCAGTGCTGCCTCACACGGAGTTGTCCTTTTCTAGACGTGTTGCAATCCAAGAAAGAAGTTCCAGTGAGGACAGGAAGTGTTAATCCAGTTAAAACATGTACTTTGTTGTCTTCATGCTAAAACATCATCTACGCAGGTAGTTAGATGACCCCAGCCACAGAGCATATCCCACATGTTTCAACTGTTATGTCTTAGGCTAGGGTCACACTTGCCAAATTCTAAGTCCCCTGCGCAAGCTGCAGGGCAGAGAACACGGCCTCTAGCAACCCGCTGTGTTTCCTGGATACCCGATACACAGCGGACTGCTGGGAGTGAGATTTTCACCAGCAGCCTGCGTGAAGGTAACGGAGGGAGAAAAAAATTCTAAGTTCTCTGCAAAACACGCAGGGTACTTAGATTTTGGCAAGTGCGACCCTAGCCTTATTCATAGAGGAACACTGGAACTTCTTTCTATTTTCTTGAATGAAAAGTAAAACCTCCCCTGGGTTTCGATGAAATATTTTAATAACTTAACGGCAGAAATAATCTTTAGAATGTGCTCTTTAAATGCCAACATTCATTTTTCCACATAATCACCTGACAATTGGATACACCTCTGCCAACAATAAACAAGTTTTCCGAAGCTATCACAGAAGAAGTCAACACTATGTTTCCACAACCAGCCTCTCACCGTTCTCTCAACTTCTTCATCAGATGCATAGTGATGTCCCTGCAGATCTTCTTTCATTATAACATCATAGACAAATTTAACAGAGTTAAGCTAATAGAAGGATACCTTGTATCTAGCAAAAGACCAGTTTGTGTGTATCCTACCAAGTCATGGAATGCTGACTGCATACAGAAATTAAATTGAATCATATAGAAAAAAAACTGTATGAATGCAATTAAATTAAAATTTTTATTAATAAAAATATATATATACAAAACAAAAATTACAAAAATACTACACACATGTAGCTGGTGAAAGACAATCTGTGATCCACATACAGGTTTAAGATCTAAAAAAGGGTTCTCAAAAAAGCTATGTGTAAGAAATATGCCTCGTGCTATTAATTTACCATAAAAGACCATGCGTATAGTCAGGGATTGCCCTTGACTATTTGCATACACATCAGGGGTAATCCCTGACTATTTGTATACACATGTAATGGCATAACACAAATACGTAAGCTATGTTGTGTTTTTATATATCTAAAGGGGTTGAGAATGCGCAAATAGGGTCTTATCCTTTACAGACAGGCCTGAAATGGTAATATTAATATTGCTCACCTGGTGCGGTTGTGTAGCACACAACCAGCGTAATCGCTCAAAAACAGCTGCTGCAGGGACCGTACTTCCACAAAGATGCGGTGCTTGAATAACAAAGTTTTCGGACGTAGTACCTTTATGTCCGCGCTGCTGTCAGGAAGATATACCAACGACACTGGACGTCTAGGTACTGGTGATATAGATTTATTTCCGACGTGTTTCGGAGCCACGTGTCGAACTCCTTCCTCAGGATGTTTCCTGAGGAAGGAGCTCAGCACGTGGCTCCAAAATGCGTCGGAAATAAATCTATATCACCAGTACCTTGATGTCCAGCGTCGTTGGTATATCTTCCTGACAGCAGCTCGGACATAAAGGTATTTCGTCCGAAAACTTTGTTATGTTGTGTTTTTGACTGCTAGAGGCATATTTCTTACACATAGCTTCTTTAAGAACCCTTTTTTAGAACCTAAACCTGTATGTGGATCACAGATTATCTTTCACCGGCTACCCATGTGTGCAGTATTTTTGTCATTTTTGTTTTGTATGAATATTTATATTGATGAAAACTTAAATTTTATTACATTCATACAGTTTTTTTATATGAGTCAATCATATAAAGATTTGCAGCTTATAGAATCAAACAAACCACAATACGGCTTATATAAACAAGTACAACTTTTATTTAGAGAATTGAAATCCACACTAAGATATAAACCACCCCCATAAAAACAGAGCACAAGCAGTACAGTTGTAGAGAATTTGTCATATCACAATACATTGCTAGTGCTAGTCAGTAGAACTGGAACACCATATTACAAGGTACAAAAAAGGGGGTCACAAGTAACAAATTACCATATAACATTATAGGTTTATATGTGAAATTTCTTTATTAATTTCCTAATTTTTTCCAGGTAAAGTTGTTAATATACAGGTATAGACCTATTGTGCTGTAACAATACACTTACAGTTAGGGCCAGAAATATTTGGACAGTGACACAATATTCGCGAGTTGGGCTCTGCATGCCACCACATTGGATTTGAAATGAAACCTCTACAACAGAATTCAAGTGCAGATTGTAACGTTTAATTTGAAGGGTTGAACAAAAATATCTGATAGAAAATGTAGGAATTGTACACATTTCTTTACAAACACTCCACATTTTAGGAGGTCAAAAGTAATTGGACAAATAAACATAACCCAAACAAAATATTTTTATTTTCAATATTTTGTTGCGAATCCTTTGGAGGCAATCACTGCCTTAAGTCTGGAACCCATGGACATCACCAAACGCTGGGTTTTCTCCTTCTTAATGCTTTGCCAGGCCTTTACAGCCGCAGCCTTCAGGTCTTGCTTGTTTGTGGGTCTTTCCGTCTTAAGTCTGGATTTGAGCAAGTGAAATGCATGCTCAATTGGGTTAAGATCTGGTGATTGACTTGGCCATTGCAGAATGTTCCACTTTTTTGCACTCATGAACTCCTGGGTAGCTTTGGCTGTATGCTTGGGATCATTGTCCATCTGTACTATGAAGCGCCGTCCAATCAACTTTGCAGCATTTGGCTGAATCTGGGCTGAAAGTATATCCCGGTACACTTCAGAATTCATCCGGCTACTCTTGTCTGCTGTTATGTCATCAATGAACACAAGTGACCCAGTGCCATTGAAAGCCATGCATGCCCATGCCATCACGTTGCCTCCACCATGTTTTACAGAGGATGTGGTGTGCCTTGGATCATGTGCCGTTCCCTTTCTTCTCCAAACTTTGTTCTTCCCATCATTCTGGTACAGGTTGATCTTTGTCTCTTCTGTCCATAGAATACTTTTCCAGAACTGAGCTGGCTTCTTGAGGTGTTTTTCAGCAAATTTAACTCTGGCCTGTCTATTTTTGGAATTGATGGATGGTTTGCATCTAGATGTGAACCCTTTGTATTTACTGTCATGGCGTCTTCTCTTTACTGTTGACTTAGAGACAGATACACCTACTTCACTGAGAGTGTTCTGGACTTCAGTTGATGTTGTGAACGGGTTCTTCTTCACCAAATAAAGTATGCAGCGATCATCCACCACTGTTGTCATCCGTGGACGCCCAGGCCTTTTAGAGTTCCCAAGCTCACCAGTCAATTCCGTTTTTCTCAGAATGTACCCAACTGTTGATTTTGCTACTCCAAGCATGTCTGCTATCTCTCTGATGGATTTTTTCTTTTTTTTCAGCCTCAGGATGTTCTGCTTCACCTCAATTGAGAGTTCCTTTGACCGCATGTTGTCTGGTCACAGCAACAGCTTCCAAATGCAAAACCACACACCTGGAATCCACCCCTGACCTTTTAACTACTTCATTGATTACAGGTTAACGAGGGAGACGCCTTCAGAGTTAATTGCAGCCCTTAGAGTCCATTGTCCAATTACTTTTGGTCCCTTGAAAAAGAGGAGGCTATGCATTACAGAGCTGTAATTCCTAAACCCTTTCTCCGATTTGGATGTGGAAACTCTCATATTGCACCTGGGAGTGTGTACTTTCAGCCCATATTATATATATAATTGTATTTCTGAACATGTTTTTGTAAACAGCTAAAATAACAAAACTTGTGTCACTGTCCAAATATTTCTGGCCCTAACTGTATAATGCTATAATGTTATATGGTAATGTGTTACTTGTGACCCCCTTTTTTTGTACCTTGTAATATGGTGTTCCAGTTCTACTGACTGGCACTAGCTATGTATTGTGATATGACAAATGTTTAATTCTCAAAATAAACCTGGTACGTGTTTATATAAGCCGTATTGTTGTTTGTTTGATTCTGTAAGCTGCAAATCTTTATATGATGTTATGGTGCTTTTTGGGGATTAGTCAGCAAAACATGATGTACTAATACAAGATGGATTGTAGATTGGTCTTGGTAATTAGATCTTCTTTTATTACTAGGAACAGATATGTGGCACCCCTGCGGGGGATTGCCACAGGTTACACTGGTACAAGGAAGGATTGACACCTTGGTTTGTTCAGCACACAACACCTTCCACTCCAGACCTGAAGGGGGAGCTCTACTGGCTGCATTAAGTCAGTTCCCCTGGGAGATCCAGGCTGAGAGGAGGAGACAGTTGGTCCTAGGAGACGGTTGCTAAGGAGTTAGTTCGTGTGAGGAGAGGAAGGGAGAAGGAGGCTGAGCTGCTGGTCTCTGAAAAAGAGAAATACCAGGACCAAAAGGGACAATTGTCGGCTGTTCACACCCCAGGGAAGGGGCCGGAGGCAAGGAGAAGAGGTAGGGAATAAGAAGAGGGACCCAAAATATATTCCCCTTAGGAACAAACGGACACTGGAGTCCGATGCTGTGGGCTTACAGAGCCACAGTAAAAACCCAGCAGTTTCAGGTGAAGTTTAGCCCTGAAGGAAGATAGAGGAAATATTAAAAACTAACCAAACAGAGGACCAGGGGCCACAGGATAAACCGGGTTCCCGCAGAAGGGCCTGATTGTTAGTTTTAAACATCAGAGGATTGGAGAGTCCAAACTCAGGAGAGACTCATCCCTCAAGGCAGAGAATAGAAATAAAGGAGGCCTCATATCCTTCCAAGGAGTTGATCCTAAATTGTACCAGGGACCCGGTTAATACTCAAGACTGTACCTGTTATGTTACCTCAGTAAAAAGGTACCGGAACAACTAACCCTGTGTGTATGTGTGACTGTTTATCAGCTATAATCCACCATCATCCTCCTTCGCTGCCCTCCCTCACCATCTTCCCTTATTGCTGCCCTGAGGTAAAGCTCCACCTGTGGGGAGCTATACCACACTTTGCTGCCCCCTCCATCACCTCAGAGGCCGGCTGGCAGCGCTGGTACCACCTTACCAGACCCTACAGGTGGCGTCACGTTCCCCTGTAAATAATCCCTTCATCCCCCTTCAAATGATCCCCAGGGCACGGCACCGGGATACCGTCCACCTGTGACTCCCTACTCAGCAGACCCGGTGACCGAGTACCCCCCACAGCCCTGGCCTCATCATTTTTTCTGGCGTCACGAACAGGATCCAAACCAGCCTGGTATTTACCAGGTGAAGTGCGCCTTAAGACTTTATTTAATTGACTGTTTGTGCGGCCGCCATTACATCGCCTCAGAAATTACAACTGCGTCACAGCAGGAGAAAGAGCGGGAAGATAAGCCCCGCCCCCTTCCACTCTGCCGGAGAGACGGAAGAAAGCGCAGCTCCCTGTTAGAGAGAGACCTGAGGTGCCTGCTCTATCTACAGAGCCGCCGACAGCTGGAGAAACCAGTTTTCATCTTACAGGTTGGCATCCATTAACTAGGGGGGCCTCACCATGAGTGACACGGATGATGTGCGGGTCCCTGACAGGGGAAATGGCGAGAACGCAGTACCTGAAGCAGCATCCCAAATAATGCCTATAACTATGCCGTATGTACCGGGTGCCAAGTGGTTACCAACATATGAAGGTAAACCTGGTACGTTAGCAACATTTAAGCATAAGATGTGTGCAATGCTGGACATGTATGCTATGACACAGAAGCAACAGGCTACCGTTGTGCTGGGACAATTAATAGGCGCAGCGGAGCTGGAGGCTGAGTCCTGGAGAGATGCTGACAGGGACTCTGCTGCCAAAGTGTTTGATAAGCTAAAATCGGTGTTTGAGAAGCGCACACAGTCTGAATTGAGGATGCTGTTTTATCAGTGTAAGCAGAGATCGCAGGATACCATCAGAGACTATGCCCTCCGTTTACAAAGAGCACTCCGGTCCTTGAAACAGATAGACCCGGCCAGTGTACTGGAAGAGGATAAAATGCTTGCTGAACAGTTTACAGAAGGATTAAGATCAGACTATCACCGCCAACAAGTGCATATGTGGGTATTGGATCACCCAACAGTGAGTTTTAGTGACTTAAAAGATCGTGCTATAACTGTGCTAAGAGATCCAGCACCTGCAGAACCTGCCAACCAATCATGGCAGACTAATGCTTCTTCCATAGACTTTAAACCTATTCCTGTAGAACCTGCAAAAGCAGAGAGTCAAGCTGTAGCAAATGATAACATGCAAAACCAGGTGCTGCAGTTAACTAAAAACATGGACTACGTACTTAAGCTCTTGCAAAATATGCCTGGGGCACCACTACCAAGCAAAATCCAACTAGCTGATAGCCCTGAGGATGTCCCATGGATGCAGAGAAAAGCCAAGTCGCCCGGGCAGGGGACCAACACACCATTTCAACGTAGACCCGTGTCGCCCGCGCAGGGACCAATGCACCATTCCAACGCAGAACCGGGTCGCCCGCACAGGGGACCAACGCACCATTCCAACGCAGAACCGGGTCGCCCGCGCAGGGGACCAACGCACCATTCCAACGCAGACCCTGGGATTACACAGATTCTTCAGGACAACCCATCTGCCTGCGATGCAACAAACCAGGACACTTTGCAAGAAGATGCCCTTTAAACACGAGATTCCTGGGTCCGAGGGCCAAACCCCAGGAGTAGAGCAACTGGGCCCAAAAGACTGGTGTAAGCGGTACGTGGGAGGCCGTCCGTACCTCAACATTACACTAGAAGGAATTCCCATGTCGGCCCTATTGGACACCGGGTCGCAGGTTACTACGATCCCGCATATCCTTTATAAGCAGTATTGGTCTGATGATGATCTTGAACCCCCAAACCCCAATTTTTATATTATTGCAGCTAATGGCCAACCACAGAAACAGGTGGGGTATAGAGCAGCTACAATAAAGTTGGGAAGGGAGGAGTTGAAAGGTCAAGGGTTATTTGTAGTTGAAGATAATCCTAATGAAAAATGCCCTTACATGGTTATTGGTACAAATGTTATTGAAAACTGCTTTGGAGAAGTGTTGTTTTTACTCCGACAGATTACTCAAACTGCTGGTTATGGGCGGACAAGAGTCATCCAACAAGAGATACGAGCCCTCATCCACAAGCAACAGGTAAATCTGTCTGGGGGAGAAATTGGCAGTGTGCGGGTAATAGACTCGTTCCCATTGTAATACCACCAAATAGTGAGATGATGATATGGTGTCGAGCAGCGATAGGTTGTAGAGGACAGGAATACCAGGCAGTTGTAGAGCCGGTATTTTCGGAACACAGACCTACACTACTGACAGCCAGAGGGGTGGTGGATGTACGCAAGGGACGAGTACCAATCCGTGTGTTAAATTGTGGGGCAGTGGAAGCAAAGTTACCTCGGTATGCTACCGTAGCAAAGCTGTATACTGTTTGTAACAACAACATACAGACAGTAGAACCTGTTTCCTCGCCTAGTCTGGTGGAGGATAGTAACTCTAAAGGACAGCTGGAGGAGTGGTGTCAGCAGTTGCATGTAGGAACTGATGCCACCCCTTCTCACCTGAAGCATGGAGTGTACCGGGTAGTGCAGGAGTTTGAGCAGATATTCAGCAAGCATCCATTAGATTTTGGGAGGATTAAAGGGGTACAGCATCACATACCCACAGGAAATCATCCACCAATCAAGTTGAGACACAGACCCATTCCACCAGGTCACTACCAACATGCCAAAGAAATGCTGAGGGACATGAAGGAGGCCGGGGTTATAAGAGATAGTAGTAGTCCCTGGGCAGCCCCTTTAGTCCTAGTCAGGAAGAAGGATGGCACAATGAGGATGTGTGTGGATTACCGGGAAGTCAATAAAATCACTCACAAAGATGCTTACCCGTTACCCCGAATAGAGGAGTCTCTTGCTGCATTAAAGACTGCTAACTATTTCTCCACATTAGATCTCACTAGTGGGTACTGGCAGGTCTCCGTTGCAGAAGAAGACCGGGAGAAGACTGCATTCACAACGCCAATGGGACTATGTGAATTCAATAGTATGCCATTCGGGTTATGCAATGCACCAGGAACGTTTCAGAGAATCATGGAAAGTTGCCTGGGACATCGAAACTTCGAAACGGTGCTCTTATACCTGGACGATGTCATCGTGTTCTCTAGAACCTACGAAGAACACCTGAAACACCTGGCGGAGGTATTTGAGGCTTTAGCAAAGTACGGAATGAAACTCAAACCATCCAAATGTCACCTGTTGAAACCTAAAGTCCAATACCTGGGACACGTGGTCAGCGCAGATGGAGTAGCACCAGATCCGGAAAAGGTAACAGCAATCCAGGATTGGCAAAGACCAACGACCATCACCGAGGTACGTCAGTTCTTAGGTCTGGTTGGATACTATAGAAGATTCATTAAGGGCTACACAAAGATGGCTGCGCCCATACAAGATCTTCTGATAGGCCAATCTAAGAAGAGAAGATTTCCAGAGTCACCATTAGAATGGGGAGAGGAACAAGAAAATTCCTTCCAACAGATGAAGCAGGCTCTAACCGGTGAGGAAATTCTGGCTTACCCCGATTATAACCTACCATTCGTCCTTTACACCGACGCAAGCAATGTAGGCCTGGGAGCAGTCCTTTCTCAGGTGCAAGATGGTAAAGAACGAGTAATTGCCTACGCTAGCAGAAAACTTCGACCCACTGAGAGGAACCCAGAAAATTACAGTTCCTTTAAGTTGGAGTTCCTAGCCTTGGTCTGGGCTGTAACAGAAAGGTTCAAGCATTACCTCGCAGCTTCGAAGTTCACTGTCTTCACAGATAATAACCCATTGACACATCTGGATACCGCAAGACTTGGAGCATTGGAGCAACGTTGGATGGCTCGACTGTCGAATTATGACTTTACTATCAAATATCGAGCAGGCCGCAATAACGCAAATGCAGATGCCCTTTCTAGAAATCCTCAAGTACATCCACAAGGAAGTGAAGAGGAAGATGACCTAGAGGAAATAGAACTCCCAGCTTTCCATAAAAGTAGAAAATGGCAAATCGCTGAAGATCGAGTCTACCAAAATCGTCAGACTGCTGAACTAAACCCGTTGCCTCACTATGGATGGAAAGAGACTCAAGACAGTGATCCAGCAGTAAGTCTAGTAAAGAAGTTAATAACCCAACCAGATTCTAAACTTGAAAAGAATGCTCCACTGGAAGCTCAATACTTGTGGAAAGAAAGAAGCCGGTTATTCATTTATCAAGGTCAATTGTGCAGGCGGTACATCAACCCAAGAACACATGAAATGGTATGGCAAGTTGTGGTTCCAAAGAGAGATGTTCAAATGGTATTGCAAGCGTATCACAATGAATCGGGACACTTTGGATGGAGAAAATTGGAAATACTGTTACGTGAAAGATTTTATTGGATCAGCATGAGAGCCTCCATAGAGAGATGGTGTAAAAATTGTGGACCATGTTCATTAAGAAGAAAAGACCGTAACAGCCAGAAAGCACCCCTCAAACCTATCATCACCAAAGAACCATTAGAACTGGTAGCCATAGATCATGTCAAACTTACACCCAGTAAATCAGGCTACACCTATGCTCTTACCATGGTAGACCACTATTCCAGATTCCTTGTGGTAGCTCCAGTAAAAGACTTAACAGCTGAGACAGCAGCAAGAACATTTCAAGCTTATTTCTGCAGACCTCATGGTTATCCAGACCAGGTATTGACAGACCAAGGACCCGCCTTTGAAGCTGAAATATTTCAAGAGTTCTGTCGCCTATACGGATGCAAGAAAATACGCACCACGTCTTACCATCCTCAAACAAATGGAATGTGCGAAAAGATGAATCACGTGGTAATTGAAATGTTAAAAACTCTGCCCTTAGAAGAACGCAACCAGTGGCCAGAAAAGTTACCAGATCTAGTTGACATTTACAACAATATCCCAGTAAATTCAACAAATTGCACCCCTGCATATCTCATGAGAGCAAGACCAGGAAAATTACCAGCAGACTTTGAGTTAGGCATAGTAGTTCCTGAAGCAGATACTACAGATACAGATTGGGATATTAGAAGGAAAGAACAATACCAGAAAATCCAAGAATGCGTTGAAAGAAGTCTGGAAAGATCTAGAGGAAGACAAGAAATTAACTTTAACAAAAGTGCACAAGGAACGCCTTTAACACCAGGTGAATTGGTTTTGAGAAGAAAAAGAAGAATGCACAAACTAGATGATCAGTGGGAAAGAGAACCATACACTGTATTACCATCCAATTTTGATAACCAGAAAACCTGTTTAATCAGTAAGGATCATGGTGAAACTACAGCAACAGTGTCCAGAGATCATTTGAAAAAGTGCCCTCAACAGCTTCAACCAGAGGAAGATGTACCTTGTCCAAAGCTAGAAGAGCAAGAGAAGCCAAAGACAGTCCAGACAATTATTGGAGAGTTACCAGCAGATTGGCCTCAAATAGAAGGTACATATCTAATCCCAACTTTAACGTTTCCATCAGCAGTAGAAGTACCGAGAATACAAGAACCACCCGTTGTACCGGAACCAGAGATCCCTGCAATCGGTGAATCTGCCAGTCCACTAGAGAGACTACGCCAATACTACGGTATTACAACCACACGTAGATCTGATAGACTGAGAGAGAGAGCATACACTGCATTAGGTACAGACATTAGTAACACACCAGTGCTACGCAGGTCAACCCGTAGTAACTTTGGTCAGCCACCACTTAGATACAGAGAGTAGGTGATAAAATGTGGGAAAATGTAAAAATGTTTAAAATGTAAATATGTTATTAATGGTAGTGTGTAGAAGGTGGAGGAACTGGACTAGCCCCCATGCACATCAAGTTAGGAAAAGAAAGTGCCTGGGGGTGGTAAAAGTGAAGCCAGGCCTCCTAAGCAGATACACCCATATTGTATATAGTTATGATTTTTAATTCCTAAAAGACTTAACCTGTTGGACTCTTGAACTTTCCCTTTTTTTTTTCTTATTTTTAAAATGGACCATAGCCACAGGACTGGTAGTGGCAAATCCCTGTTTCAACATCCCCTAAACAGCCTGCAGCGGATGGACTAGCGCTGTATGGACTGGTAACCTGTTTTCTTATTTTTCCTTGGTTTTTGTAAATTTTTCATTTTTAAGACTCTGTTCAATAATCAAATGTAAATAGTTATAACCTGTTATGTTTATGAAAAAATGTTTCAGTCCCGGAGGACTGAGTTTAACTAGGGGGGAATGTGGCACCCCTGCGGGGGATTGCCACAGGTTACACTGGTACAAGGAAGGATTGACACCTTGGTTTGTTCAGCACACAACACCTTCCACTCCAGACCTGAAGGGGGAGCTCTACTGGCTGCATTAAGTCAGTTCCCCTGGGAGATCCAGGCTGAGAGGAGGAGACAGTTGGTCCTAGGAGACGGTTGCTAAGGAGTTAGTTCGTGTGAGGAGAGGAAGGGAGAAGGAGGCTGAGCTGCTGGTCTCTGAAAAAGAGAAATACCAGGACCAAAAGGGACAATTGTCGGCTGTTCACACCCCAGGGAAGGGGCCGGAGGCAAGGAGAAGAGGTAGGGAATAAGAAGAGGGACCCAAAATATATTCCCCTTAGGAACAAACGGACACTGGAGTCCGATGCTGTGGGCTTACAGAGCCACAGTAAAAACCCAGCAGTTTCAGGTGAAGTTTAGCCCTGAAGGAAGATAGAGGAAATATTAAAAACTAACCAAACAGAGGACCAGGGGCCACAGGATAAACCGGGTTCCCGCAGAAGGGCCTGATTGTTAGTTTTAAACATCAGAGGATTGGAGAGTCCAAACTCAGGAGAGACTCATCCCTCAAGGCAGAGAATAGAAATAAAGGAGGCCTCATATCCTTCCAAGGAGTTGATCCTAAATTGTACCAGGGACCCGGTTAATACTCAAGACTGTACCTGTTATGTTACCTCAGTAAAAAGGTACCGGAACAACTAACCCTGTGTGTATGTGTGACTGTTTATCAGCTATAATCCACCATCATCCTCCTTCGCTGCCCTCCCTCACCATCTTCCCTTATTGCTGCCCTGAGGTAAAGCTCCACCTGTGGGGAGCTATACCACACTTTGCTGCCCCCTCCATCACCTCAGAGGCCGGCTGGCAGCGCTGGTACCACCTTACCAGACCCTACAGGTGGCGTCACGTTCCCCTGTAAATAATCCCTTCATCCCCCTTCAAATGATCCCCAGGGCACGGCACCGGGATACCGTCCACCTGTGACTCCCTACTCAGCAGACCCGGTGACCGAGTACCCCCCACAGCCCTGGCCTCATCATTTACAAGTCAGATGACACTAAATCTGGACTGTATAGATAATGGCGTACAGTGGTGAGCTTCAGCCTCTGAAGTTCTGCTGTGGTGGAATGTGAAGTGTGCGGTCTGGCATTGTTATGCTGCAGCAAAACATTTATATTTTCCTCTTTAGTCGTCATTTCAAAGTTTGCAACATTTTAATGTAACACTCTTAATTCATTATTGTTCCACACTCATTGCCCAGCTGTCTGTGCAGGGTTCCAGTCTACACACTGTTACACAACCATTCATTGCTAAGGCTTGTTTCCAACTGGAGCTGTAGAGGAGAGTCTACTGAACAGACAAGTATCTGACACATATCATTGCTGCCATCTGAGGAGTTATGAAGGTGGAGGCATTTCTTTTCATTAAACCCTTTTATTAGTACACAAGCTATCATTACTACACAATGTAGTGGTTAGCACTGCCTTGGAGAATGGATACTAGGTTCAAATTCAGCCCAATATAACACCTTTATGTAGTTTTATGTCCTCCCTATGTTGTGTGGAATTCCTCACACACTCCAATTTATTCTGATTAACGTTGAGAAAAATAAATTGTTTAATTTGTTTTCCTTCATGAATCTGGATTTTTACGTCCACTTGAATTTGCCACTTTCCATTAGAATGTGAAAAGCTAGTAAATTGCAACCCCTAAATGGTGATCTGAGAGCTCTGACTGTCTAACACTGCTCATTCCCCCATAAAAGCAATGTAACAGCAATTGCAGGTCAATCTACTCTTTTTTTTCTGCAGTCAAAAGAGACTGTATCATGTAAGAAGTTTGGCAGAAGAAGATCGCTAAATGTGTATCTTAATCAGCTCCCCGTGGTACGTACACGAAGAATTGATGGTTTGTACGGCAACCATAGTTGTACAAATAGCCTCCAGATTTGCCTTAGACCAAAGTCAATAGATTGTGTAAGACATGCAATCTATTAGTTAAATTGTCAGTATAGCACTGACCGGGTTAATAATGTTATGCATTATATGATTAGTGCAGTTTATTATTAATGTGATAAAGGAATGACTTGTTCATGTACTGTTGTGGGTCTACAACAAATTGTAGAAAAAAAAATATAAAAAAAAATATTTGTAGAATTAAAAAAAAATTAGTGCAAATAAATAATGGTGTCCTGTATCTGCACAGCCAAAGGATAAGAGGTGAGGTTCAAAACCTCTGTATATCCTCTTGGAATGTATTATGTTAGATATTTTGGTGTGGAAATGGCTGTTCTTTGATGCATTTCAGTGATTTTGAACTAGATTATTCTGTAGATTTGTTCGGAACCTGTATATGCGTGTAAGTTGGGACAAGGGACAGGGCCCAAATTGTGGGGAAAGTAGGGATGCGTCTTATGGTCCAAATATACGGGGTATAGTGCTATGCGGGCTGGGCTGGAGGGTGATGGCTGCTCTGGAGCAGCTGAGGAGGATGGCAGGGAAACAGCCCTTGATCACGGGTCCCCACTCATTAGTCTACAGTCTATGACAAAAGTTATGTCGCTTATCCATGTAATGTAAATAAAAGCTTATAACCTGACGTTAAATTCATCCATTGGTTTTATAAATTACTCTTTGGAAAGCTCAAACCCTCCCAAATGTGGTTTAGGTTAAGAAAATAAATTGACATCAATGCTGAAATATTGATCATTTAATGAACACAGAATGGTCAGACTTTGGCAAGACAAAAGGAGCATCATAAATGCTGTACTATCAACTGTATCCTCACCAGAGTTCATGCATGCGTATTTGCGGCAAACTCTGCAATATGCGCAATGCGCACGGATCCTGCGTTCCACCAAACCGGAAGCAGGAAGTCGGTGTGCGCACTGTGCAGATACATTACCTGCGCCTCCATTACAAGCGCTGCCACGCCACCAATGATCAAGCAGCACACAAGGTAACTCACAGGATGCCTTGTCCTCTTCACTGTGTGGAAGCACCAGACGTATTAAGCATTAAAGGCTATGATTACATTGTAGGTCCTGACTTGACTGCGATACCGATGTTCACTTTATAGTCAAAGTAACAATAGCATCTGGTCCCTGGACTGTTTTTCTTCCTTATATATCACATATTTTCACTATTCACATATATATTCGTGTGTATGTATATCCCTTTCTCAACTAGAGTGTAGCTTGCAAGCTGTCCTGCTAATGAGCACACCATATTGTGGCCACGTTATCCTGCTTATGACTGCAACAGGTATGTTGTATCACCATACTATACACCTAAATAATAAGGCCGATTAATTATGACATAGATTTTCTCTTGGTCTTCTTTACAGGCTAACCAATAATCATTATAACCTATGTGACTATCTCACCAGCCACTTGAGGAAGTTTTACAACAGTTCTGGGTACTTATCTCTTTTTTTTACCTTTCTGTCTATATTAATGCACTACCATCTGGTAAACCCTTAAAACTAGGTAATACCACCTTGCTTTATAGTAGATTCCCATAACAATAGACTAAGTAGCTCTAGCTTTATTTGTAGGATCATAATATATACATTATCAATATTACTTTACATCATATGCTTCAACTTTATTCCAGCTAGATGATGCTCTATCATTTGTCCCTCCAATTGTATTTTCCTTAACCAGGAACTATAGAGACTGTATATATCACTATGTGTAATTATGTTGACACTGATTTTTGTTTTTTTATGTTTACGTTACATACTATGAACCAGTCTGCTGAACCCCTGATGAAAACACGGGATTAGGTTGAAACATTGGGTATAAGACCGCACTTTGTTGTAAAGACTTTTTCTTTTGTATGAGAAACACCTTATTTCACAAATAAAAGGACACGGAAAGAATCTTTCTCATTTTCTTTAATCAAGTTGTGTGCCAGCAAGGTACAGCAGGCGGGTACAGGCTGCCCCCAACCCCCAGCTGCCTAGCTGTACCCGGACCAAAAATATATAAAAACCCTTTTTTAAAATTATTTCATGAATTTCATGAAATATTAAAAATAAAAAAAACGACATAGGCTTCACCCTATTTTGGTGTCCAGTCAGGTACAACTAGGCAGCTGGGGACTGGCATCCGCAGCGCAAGGTGGCCCAAGCTTTCTGCCCTACCCCCAAAATTGCAGTCTGCAGCCGACCCTGAAAGTGGTGTGTTCATAGAAGCTCCATTTTCTGGTGCTGTATCCAGCTCATCCAGGGCCATGGTCTCACTAGGTAATAAAGGGGTTAGGGCCACCTTTGTATTTTCAGCTGGCCCTAAGCCCAAAATTCATGGGGTCACATCAATATTAGGCATGACCACCATGAATTTCTAGTAATCATATAGAAAAAAAATGCAACACAGAGAAAAAATATTTTTTTTAGAAATAAAACAAAACACAATTAGGGAGTCCATCTTTATTAAAGAAAAGAACCCCACCCCCCCAACGTAGTCCAGGTTTGAGGGTCCCACGACGTCCAATCCGGATCCATTATCATCTGATCGGTTTGCTGGCCAGCAGACCGATCAGCTGTTCAGTGTCAGCGTGGGAAATTTAAACAGCTGTCAGATCAGCTGTGTTTAAATCTCCCGCACTGCCACTGCCAGGAAATGAGCGGCTGCCGCCACCGGGATATAAGCAGCACCCGACGCTTATCTCCTGGCAGCGGAAGCAACTCATCTCCTGGCAGTGTTGGCATGGGAGATTTAAACACAACTGATCTGATAGCTGTTTAAATATTCTGCGCCGACATCACCTATTCGCTGTCGACGCAGGAAATTTAAACAGCTGTCACATCAGCTGTGTTTAAAGCTCCCGCGCCGACACCATGATGAGCTGCTGTTGCTCCTGCTGCCCCCTGTTACCATCTGATCCCACCCTGTCCTCCGCTGCAAAACCGGTAGGCATGGGGTACAGGGGGTGATCAAATGGCACCAGCTGGCGGCAGCGGGATCACAAGTGACATTTGTATCCTATCAGCAGTGTGCCGGGGGTGCCGGCAAAATGCTCGGGTTTCCCTATGGGATAACATTGAACTCAGTGCTCGGGTCGAGCACCCAAGCATCTTGATATGCTCGACCCGAGCATCAAGCACCCGAGTATTTTACTGCTTGCTCATCACTAGTACTGACCCCTATCACTATACATGGCCCCACTGCTGCCGCACACAGTAAAATAATAAACAGTATAACTTACCTGTCTGGCGCTCCCCTCATCTATATCTCTGCAGCCGCATTGATCTCTTCCAGTCTGTGCGTGCTGGCATCCTGTCATGTGACTCGCCACTACACAGTGATGTCATCGCTGTGCGTCCCAGTCACATGATTGGATGCTTCGAGGATGTACAGAGCCACAGACAGGAAGAGATCAATGCTGTTGTGGCTGCAGAGGAAGAGACAAGGGGAGCGTATATATACCGTTTTGTTATTTTACTGTGTGTGGCAGCATAAACATATACAGTGATGGGGAGGTTCAATATCCCAGGATAGGGGGGTACAATATCCCAAGATGGGGTGAAGGTTGTTATATCCCAGGATGGGGGGGTGCAATATCCCAGTATCGGGGGTGCTATAAAACCAGGATGGGAGGTGCTATATATGATGATGGGAGGCTACATACTAGGATGGGAGCTATATACCAGGATGAGGAGCAATATACCAGGATGGGGGGCTATATACCAGGGTGGAAGTCTATATCCCAGGATGGGGAGGGGCTATATTTCAGGATGGGAGGCTGTATACTAGGATGAGAGGCTATATCCCAGGATGGGGGGGCTATATTCCAGGATGGGAAGCTATATATTCCAGGATGAGGGCTATATATCTGGATGGGGTTATACACCAGGATGGAAGCTATATATCATGATGGAGGTTATATACCAGGATGGTAAGCTATATACCAGTATGGGAGGCTATATACCAGGATAGGGGGCTATATACCAGGATGGGAGGCTATATACCAGGATGAGAGGCTATATATTACTTGGAAAGGGCCAGGGATGGGGAGATCCCCCAATAACAGTTAATTATAACTACATTTTTTACATATTTGTTTTCCCCTATTTTCCTCTAAAATCTAGTTGGTTTTACACTCCGATCGATGCGTTTTATAATTCAAAAAATACGGTAATACTCACCTCACCATTTGTTCTCCCTCTTTCTGCCTTCAAGAGCACCACATCTACAGCCTCTTTCCTATAGACCAGGACGTACACCCATGAGCAGGACAGAGCTTACAGGTCATCACAACTTGGAGATGATGATGATATGCAAAGAGCACCAGGCTGGACATGGCCAGAAGCTTTGACTATAGTAAAGAGGCTGTGTATGTGGCTCACGATGGTCCTAAAAAAGAGGATCAGCTGGTGACTGAAAAGGTCAGCAGTGATGTGTATATACTGTTTGTTTTTTAACATCCAATACTGGTCACTCTGGGTTATATAGAAGTCTGATGTTTGTAAGTTGAGAACTCCATGTATACAAATTTGTGATCTCCATAATTGTTCTGATCCATAGAATAAATTTTATGCACTATTTGTGCAGTGCGATGAATATCGTAAAATTTAAAATGCTGCTTTCTGTATATTCTTCCCCACAAAGAATATTACAATTATAATAAGATATAAATCCCAAAATGATGACTCTGACAAATGCGATTCATCATAACTTCATCCATGATAAAATTGAAGCGTTAAGTCCTAAAGCAAGAAAATATAAAAAGTTAAAAAATAAATAAATGAACTGTTCGAGATAAAGACAAGAAAGGCTTGGGTAAAAAGGAATCTTGGTTGTATGAGCAAATATTTGTATTTATATAATTTTCATTATTATTTTAATAACTACCAAAAAGTGGTTGGTTTAGTAAAGAAGGAAAAAAAATAACTTTTCTAGAGATATTATTGGAGAAAAACATGGAAATAAAAGTATACAAAAACAAAAAGAAGAATCTGTGAGCAAATAATTATTCTAATTGTAAGAAATAACAGATTTCTATGAATAAAGTTGCAGTACGTATCTGTCGGAATTTTCTTTCCAAAGTTCTAAAATGATTGTGTCTTTCAGCCTTTGGTTCCGCTGTGTGGACATTATCTACAGACACCTAAATAATGCTGTAGTGTGAACATATGTATCAAAATCATTTCATGGCAGATAGTCGTTCTGCAATACGAAACTATGACGGATATCAGTAAACAGTCATAAATCATAATGTTTTGTGCCGTATAAACTGAATTTGAGTAGGCTGTAAGCTAGATTCTGACACCGATTTTGATAATTGGTTGCAGTCTGCTGACTTAATGATAAATACCAAAGCCTCTATATTGTGTGTTGCTACAGAATCAAATATTGAGGCAGGATTCATAAAATATGTCGAAAATAAATGGCATTTCAGAAGGACAATAAAGATGACACACATCCAGCACATTGCTAAATAAGGTCTGCTCCAGCAACTTTATCAGCTCAAGATTCAATGTCAGACTTGGACATATGTATGTTATGAGTAAAGAGACTGCTCAAGGAGGCTTATTTATTAATCTTGGATTATAGGGAAAAATCTGAGCCAGCTTGGAACTAGCTTGGCATTTTAGTATAAAAATGTAAGGTCAACAATTTAAGGCTGCATTCACACGCACACACACACATGCGCACGTGTGCACACACATATACGCACATCATTTTGCAGTGTTTTTCACATTCTTTCATGGGCACTTTAAGTATTAATTTGGAGGGTAGATGTTACATTGACATGTTTAAATAATAACATATATTTTAGATATTTTATAGTTTGCTATTTTTGAGCTTATGACATGTTTATATAGAATGCACAGTAGCATTCATGTATGTCTTTTTTATCTTGGAGTTTTACTATAGGTTTGGCCATATTTTACATATGTTTTAGACCCCTTTCACAGCGTTTTTCACTGATTGCGGCAGATCTGGCAGATTTACTGCATCTGCTGACTAACGGCGGCACTTGCACCACACTTGCGGCAAGCCCCATGCATTGTCTATGGGGCTTGCGGTATTGCCGCGATCCAGCTATTGCACCAGATGTAGCCATGAAAAAAACGCTGTCAGCTGCTGTTGTTTTACACAACTGCAACTGCTGCAAGTGCCGGATCACGGCAATACTGCACTTGCCACACTTGCCAGAAGCCCCAGAGATAATGCATGGGGCTTGCCACAAGCGTGCCGCAAGTGCGGCCGTTAGGCGGCAGATGCAGTAGATCTGCCGGATCTGCCGAAAGATGCTGATGTCAAAGAGGCCTTAGATCTAGTAATTGTCACCAAAAACCACTATGAAAAATGCTTGAAATTTCTCTTGAGGGAGGGCCAAAATCTATCAGTATGACCAACACAGCACTCATCGGTAGATGATGGCTGTGTCAATCAGCCATCATCTGTATTGAACAGTCATGACTAGAATGCCATAAATACAAAACAAACAACAAATGTGAATTTGTGGGTTTTTTGTAACTTCACCTCACTTGGACTTTATTTCCCACTTTAGGTACATTATATGGTAATGTTGATGGTATCACTTCAATAGTTCAACTCATCCACAACAACAAAAAGCCCACATACAGCTATGTGAGTGGAAACCTAAAAAATCATAAGAAATCAGATGAGACCATTTGAACTTTTATCTTCAGTTTATTTCATATTTAGGTGAACATACACCAGGGAGGGAGGGGGGGCAAAGACACAAGGGCGACGGCAGCTGTTTCGTGCTAGATGGCACTTCTTCAGGTCCTCTTAAGAGCATATGTGACCTCTTTACTATAGCCAAGCTTCTGGCCATGTCCAGCCTGGTGCTTTTTACGTTTCATCATCATCTCAAAGTTGTGATGTCCAGTAAACTCCATCCTGCTCACAACTAAAGGTGCAGGTTTATAGGTAAGAGGCCATAGATGTCATACTCTTGATGACAGAAAGAGGACGAAAAAATGGTATAAGTTACAAAAAAAACCAACTTACCTCTCTATCTGCCCAGCTGCTCGCCGACCAGTTTTTTCTTTCCAGCATTGCATGCCATATATCCACGATTTTCAGCCATATCCAGGTGTTGAAAATAACCTGCAAACGTGAGATAAATGCGCATAGGGTCTTATCCTTTTTTTTAAGAGTTATATCGGTGTAAATTAAGAACTGCTCACCTGATTCAGTTGTGTCACCCACAACCAGTATAATCGCCTGTAAGATGGCTTATAAGATGGCTGCTGCAGGGCCGCACCTTCACGATAAACGTGGAAACAGGAATGCTGTAATAGGAACAAATGCCGAAATGCAT